>JAVXUP010004008.1:0-45268 GCA_033070095.1 Escallonia herrerae | reverse complement strand
ACCGTGAATCCTTTGTAGTCATGAGCAGGATACAAGAATGTGTCCTTGGGCAATGTAAAGATCTGTTGCACCAAGAAATAAAAAAGCCATTAGAAGAAAGAAAATACAAAATATACATTAGGTTTTGTTTGTTTACTTATTACATAACATACTGGGTAAATGTCCTTGCCTGTGAATGCACCGACTTATATAGTTGCTCTGAACTTCCACCCTGCAACAAGTATAAGGAAATCAAACTCATCTCACAAGAATCATGTTTATATCAGACGCTATAGATCTGCGTCCACCCTACAGTCGGAGAAGAGCCAAAACAACTTTGTTTCATGTGCTAAGAACACTGCTATCTAAGAAGCACGGACACGGGTGCGGATATGCCGATACGGCATTTTTTAAAATTTTAGGATACGGGTGCGACGGGGATACGGCATATTTTATAAATATTTTTAAATTATTTATACTTAGTATTTAATTTTTAAACAAATTAAATCTTAATAATCATAATATACGTGTTCAATATATGTGAAAAGATATTAATATTCCAACCAAAGTAGTGAGTTTTTAAGTTTAATGGGTTGTTTTATAAATATTAAAATTGTAGACCCAAACATAATAAAGTTTTTATGTGGTATCACTTCTATTTCTTTGAAATGCTGGGGTCGGTTTATGTAATAACTTAACAATTGGGGTCTTAAATAATATAACAAAACTAATGTCCAAAACTCAAAGGTCAGAAGATGAGAAGATCAACACATCGACATAGAACATCGACTTCTCTGGAAGCAGGCGCACGGCGCAGTGAGTCACCGGGACTCGGCGCACACCGCATGCCGCAGTGGGTCACCGGTAAGTCGCATTCTCCTTCTTCTTCCTTTTTCCCCTTCTTCTTCTACTTCTTCTCTTCAGTGTCTCCTCTCAGATTGCCCGTGGTTGCCGGAGTTCCCGATGGTCGCCAGTGGTGACAGATCTGAGCCGATACGCACTCGATCCACACCGGGGATTTCAGAAATTAAAAAATAAAAAAAAGGAGGACACGCACCTGTGCCGCACCCGAGGCGCACCGGCACCCGACACGTATCCGGTGCCGGTGCTTCGCCTTAAGTGCCGCACCGGTGCTTCATACACTGCTATTAACAAAACCCCCTCAAACAATGGCAGTATGGCACAATTGCGATAATCACCCTCAACATCATCTTTTTCTATACTACGTGTTTCATGAGACTGATAATCACTTTATAAAAAATTTTGCAATCTCAAGTTTCTCATCTAAAGAAAGATGCCTATTACCAATCATAAGGATTGATCAAGCAGCTGTACCTGAAAATCTGTCCTCCCACAGCCACGTATTAATAGAGCATCACCAGTAAAAGCCATCCTTGGTTGAGGCTGATTAGGACCGTCTCCAGTAACATAGGTAATACAACCTAGCGTATGACCTGGAGTTGCACGAACCTGCAATGGAAACATTGTTTGTTCTTTATAAGGTAATATTGAGATGGACAGTTCTGGTTCTAACAGAAACAATGTACAGGCACACATGCATCGTCACATATGTATCATTGACAAAGAGGAACGTTTCGATCAATATAAAAAGGTCATCTTGGTCTCATTTGGGACTCTCATGCTCTTTTAAAAAATTACTGATCATCATAATAGCTCGTAACAGCAAACCAAGCATGTATAGCACAAGGATAGACTGTTAAATGATAACGTCGATTAACGTTATGATCAACTAAATTATTTTACTAAAAAATTGGCAAATTGTACTAACAAATGTGAGATTCCTTTTTCCAGTGACAGTGACTATTAAGGCATGGTTGAACAAATTCACTGATCATAACTGCATTATAGTTGATAGATAGATATGAGTTACAAACACAACTAGCTATAAGCTTAGACTGTTCAACATGTCATTCAGTTGACCATCTGGAAAAGCATGCATCTTTACCTCCAAGAATAGATCGCCAAACTGGATCTTATCACCAGGTTCAATCAAAAGATCCGCTTTTGCATTGCTGGCTTTAGAAATGACGGACTTTACTCCAGGAAGCTTACTCTGCATAAAGCGATAGTGTCGAAAGGCAATAAAATAGCAAATGCTGAAGATTCAACTGATGAAGGGGAGAAAGGGCCTACCTTGATCAGACCGGTCCCTGTGACATGATCGGCATGTACATGGGTATTTATAGCATATATAAGCTTCAAACCAAGATCTTTAACAAGAGAAAGGTCCCTATCAATTGTCTTATCCACTGGGTCAACCAACTGCATATAAATGTATTCCATCAGCCTAGGGTCGAGCCAGAAAATAATTAAAGCAAGCATATAATAGTATATGACAAAATTTGGATTAACTAATTCAGAGAACTTGATTTCATGTTCTTGTGCAATCTAGATTAAAAAGAGGCGCGCAGCTAATCATGTTGGAACACACTTCAAATTCGCTTCACACGATACACTTCAACTAAGTTCTTGTTTTCCCAAAAACTTGCTTCACTTTTACAGTACACTCGACTCTAAGGCAATTTCTTATATTCGTAGGCTTTACAACTAAATAGAGGGCAACTCATTGCTTTGCACGGTGGTCCTTGCTAGTTCACACAGGACTATAGCAAGTCATCCAACCGCAGAACTTCCTTTCAAGTATCTCTATGATAACACTACATAAAAACATTATCACATCCCTATTAGATTTTTCTTAGAATATATGAACACATATGCCATCTCTCTAGAAAATTAATGTTCTAATGATTAATGTGGACTCCTCCCGACAATCTTCCGTCCTTTTCCCTTTTAGATGGTCTTAACTTTAAGTCCCCATTCTATCAGTTTTTGTTATGCCTCTACAAACATCTTATGTGCTGTACGGAGATAAGTAAGGTCTAGAAGGGGCAATTGCCCATCTTGAAACTTAGGAAATAGGGATAGACATATGATGTACTTCAAACAATCTACACCATCAAACTCCTACTGTGAACGAACGTGTTCCTGGATGGAAATGCTATACAATTCAAACGAATTTTAGGTACACCAGGATAAGCCATTCAGAAATATGTACGAATATTTCCTTACATGAGGTAAGTCATTCGTCTACTTAATAAAGTCGTTAGCTAAATTAATGGTGTCATGATACCCCTACGCGTATGTATAAGTAGATCATGACCTTCTTTTACTTCCGTTCTGCATAATGTTCACAAACTCTTACATTGTTAATTAGCTTATAATGCTATCTTTATCGTGAATTTATATGAGCTAGGTACCTTATTCTGTAACGGCAACACTGCTTACAAATGTTCAACTAAAATTATTCTAATAAATCGCTTATTATTATAAGAAAGAAGAAAAGTTTTACATCGGATATGATGGATATGGATAACCTGAGCAATAATTTTATTTCAGAATCTTTAAAAATACACATTTGCATGCACATTTTTGTGAAATGAAATTGACTGGCTTCCGTAGCCCGGATATTCCAGACATCTGATGAACTGAAAACAGCAATCACAACTAGCTTAAATGTTGCCCCTCCTCACCACGAAATTTTGGCTCCGCCACTGCTTAAGTCCATGCGCCATATGAAGAAAGACTTTAACAGTCCTATAGCCGGCATTCTAACACGTTAAAGACTTCGAAGATATGGCGCCACTCAGTCTGAATGGTTTACTAATTCAACAAGGCTAATCAGGTGGGCTATTCACTAAACAAGTTTGTGTATTCCAACTCATTACTAACAAGACTGCAAGTCGTGACGAAAATTATGCATGATGCATGATATCCATCCATTTCAGAAAGAGCACTTCAAACAATTGCAAGCATTTCTCAGATAGACATTTCCATCCTTTTCTGATTATCGTCCTTGTTATCGTTTCCTTTCTACACTTCCAGGCCATGACATATCACATAAACTCAAAATGCTTTCTGTACTCGAAAAATCCATACAAATAAATTCAAAAAAAATTCTGCTCTTTTGCTTAAACTTGATTGGCATCTTATCCACTCGTGACCCCTTGAATCTTCCTTCTGTTGTACCTTTACATTCTTAGTAGCCCCGTTTCTAATACCTATTATATGAAATCAGAACACGAGTGGTCCAACAAAAGGCTTACAAGTTACACCCAGAAGGCCAGAATCCAACTGCAATGTAAGACAAAATAATCAAACCCATTCACGCAATTGCACCTCAGTCTCTAATAATCACCAAAGAAACATCTATACTCGAGGCCATTCTAGCTAGAAAAGCAAAGTAAAACTCCCTCTGTTTCTTCAATTTTTGACCCCTTTGGCTACTTGCGAAATCCTCTAACATAATTTGAGCACATAAACATTTACCAAGTCCCTTTGCCCTGGTTTGGCTTGTCCGACGATTCTTATTTGATCCTGACTCATGGTCAATGCTTGGATGTTCTGTATGAAATGATGCATATTGTTGATATATGCCTTGTATTTATGGCTAAAGATAGAAGGTGTCGGGCTAGCTGTCCAGAGCGAAGGAACAGCTGGCCCATTAGATATATCTTATTTCGCTTAGCAGGCTTTACTGGCGGCTCGGGGCCTCCGCCACCACCCGAATTTTTTGAGTGTCCGTACATGAATAGAATTTGGTTTTCCTTGAGTTGGACATGGTTATACGCGGTGTTCTCTGTACATTGTAACGGCAAACAATTTGAGAGATGTAGTGAACTCGTGAATTTGAGTTTTTGCGTTTGATTATCGTGTTTTACATATTTATGTACAGCGATTTCGAAACACATAAAAATCCGGACAAACACTACGGAAGAATAAAACGTACCAGCGCGGGTTTCTCGGGATGAGAGGCATCGGCGAGGAGGTAGGTGTAAGTCGACGACTCTTTCTCAAAGAGCTGACGAAACAACAGCTTCGAGGGGTGAGACGAGGTCGTGTAAGCGGACCCCATTTGCGATCTGAGCCTCGACCTGGGTATCGCCAAAGAGGAGCAAGTGATCTGCGCTTTCGGAGAGAGAAATGGGACGCTCAAGAGCCGGAATCGCAGCATGTCTGCGTATAGTTCGGGTATTAAATAGAGACGGGGGGACGATCAAATCAACATTAGGTACAATGTGAAGGTTATTTTAGTGGGGGATGATCTTTACAAGAGAGAGTGAGGTCATACATATGGAATGGTGTGCCCCCGTTGCTTTAGCCGCTGGTTTTGTTGCCTGGGACCGGGACAACCAATCGTCTTCCTTGTCTATGCTGCATGCACTGCACTATTCGTCATCATTATTCATTTATCTTTTTGGAATATTTACAAGAATGTATCGAAGCTAGAGTAAAGAGCAAATTACACATATGTTCTTGAGGTTATGTATAATTACAGTCAATGACATTAAGTTTTAAAATGTAACATATCGTGACCAAATACTTTTAAAATGTATCAGCCGCTTCCAACCGTCAAGGTTCCGTCCAAAAAATGTACTTTTTTATGATGTCATCGATACGTATTTTTAAATTGACGATACTACCCCTTGTACTGTATATACTGAATATTTTTTAAAAATTTTAATTAAGATTTCAATCCTTAATTTAAAGATTAGAGTTTTAAAACCCTAAAATTGATTTTTCTATATCTTTGCAGTCTATTTCATCAAAATTTCTCAATCTGCATCAAACTCTAAAGGTCTCAATCTGCGAGCTAGGGTTTTGTTGAAACCCTAATTTGTGAATTGGGGTTTTGTTGAAACCCTAATTTGTGAATTGGGTTTTTTTTAAAACCCTAATTCTCAATCTACCTCCCTTTCATCCTCCTTCCACCACCATAACCCCACCACCTGCCTCTTCCTACGCACCCCTTCCCTTTGCCCCCACACCTGTTTCTCCATCTGAGCCTCCACACCTACCCCCACCTTGACCCAAGACAACCTCAAGAAACTCGCTGTCGTCGAGTACGTCAAGTCCGGCATGGTCCTCGGCCTCGGCACCGGCTCCACAGCCGCCTTCGTAGTCGCCAAGTTCGGCGCCCGCTTGAAATCTGACGAGCAAACAAACATCGTCGGAGTACCCACCTCGATACAGACCCAAGAAAAAGCCGCTGGCATCGTCGCCTGTTGGCCTCCCGCCGCCGTCTTTTTTTTTTTCTGCTTCTTTCTTCTGGTTTTCATTTGTTTTTTGGGCTAAATGCCCACTTCTTCCTTTTGTTTTTTTTGTGGCCCCACTTTTTTTTTTAAAGAAGATGGAATTTCTAACTTCATTTAGGGGCAATTCAGTCTTTTCGTCAAAACCGTTGAGTATTTTTGTATTCCGTCTGATCAATGGACATAAGTGTAATTTGTCCAAACTATTGTCCTTGACTGTAATTATACCCTAAACTCAGGGATATATGTGTAATTTTCCCTAGAGTAAAACTACAGATTGTGACCAACAACTTTAAAACACGTCAGTTGTGTCTGTATGTCATTAGCTGTTAAAAAAGTGTGATTTTTTTTAACTTATGTCATCGACACGTATTTTCAAATTAACAATACTGCCCTTATCGATATACAAATGGTATATTCTATATGATTTTTCTTTTAATTGCAAAATCTTTCAACATTTTTAAAAAGAAACCCTAATTTTCATTCTCCCCTAACCCCCAAACCCACGTCGCCACTGCCATCACCCCCTCCCCCTAACCTACGCCGCCGCCGCAGCCATCCCTTCCCCCTAACTCACTTATCGTTGCCCCTCCCCCTAACCCAGTCCACCGTCGTTGTCCTCTGCCCCTCCCTCAACCCCACCTTGATTTCACCCACCCTCGTGAATACTACTGCCCCAACCCACACACTCATCGCGCCCCTGTCGCCACCACAACCAAATCTCCCATCAAACAAAACCCTTATTTTCTCAAATTTCATTGTTCCATCTTGCATTTCTCAATAGTTGCATTTCTCAATAGCCAAATAGGTTAGACACAAAGGGTTAGCGTGGATCGGTGCTTGTATACCTTAATGTATATGATCTTACCTCCATGAATGGGATGCTTGCTGGCTTGGCCTTGGGGTTTATCATTCTGATGTTCAACGATAGAGAACTTAACCTTTGCCTTCTTTTGAATTTCTTCATCTGCATTTGATCTCCCACCCATGATTATGTGTGTGTCTTTTGAGAATAATGGTTGTTTCTCTGTGTGTGTGTGCGCGTGCCCGCGCGGGCGATTGTCCTTTAGTGTCACTGAGCAAAGGTAAAAACACTGAGAGGTTGTAGACCCAAACCCAACTGAAAGAAGCACGAAGATTTCACATTGGCAGCACAGTGAAGATGGTGTCGATGCCGGCACCGATGCCATGCCGGTGGTGCTGTGCAGTGGAAGGTTATGAAGAGGAAGACCACGTGTAAATCAAGAATTTCAATTTTATTTAGGGGCAATCAAGTCTTTTCGTCAAAACCGTTATGTATTTACATATTCCGTTTGGTTAACAGACATAAGTGTAATTTGTCCAAACTAATGGATACGCCTATAATTCCATTCTAACCTCAGAGACATTGTTGTAATTATTCCTATTTTTTTATTTGTTTATCGGATGTCTGATAAAACTGAAATCGAAACATGGGTTGACCACATTTGTATTTTGTATGAAATTTAACTATTGAATATGTTATACTTAAAGTTCATGTCTGACTATTTGTTTAAATTACAAATATAACCTTTTTTTTCACTATATATGTTAATTAATGTAATCTTCATGTATTTGGCATGGTGGTGGCTATGGGGCGATAACTTGGCGGTGATTGTGGTAGTTGTGACCCACTAAAACAATGGTGGTGGTTACGGGGTGGTGACTTGCTTGTGATGTTGGCAATAGTGACGTACAGACTTGGTGACGTGGTTGTGGGCTACTGACTTGGTGATGACATGAGAACATGATGGTGGTAATTGTTGTAGCAACAACAAACTAACATGACGGTGGTGGGGTAATGATTTGGTGGTAATCATGACATACAAACATGAGTGCGGTGGTGGCGGCGGTGGTTTAGTGATGGTAATAAAATGGTGGTGGTATTCATGGATGTAGTAAAATATGGCACTGCACACGGAGGCGCTGATGGCAACGACATGATAGTGCATATACAACGAGTAGTTCCTTAACATTGCATGTGCACTCTAAACCTAAACTCAAATTACTAATGAGCTTAAATTTGTGATAATTAATTTATCTACATAACAAGAGTAGGGAGATCAGATGGGAGCGGAGATGAGAAGAAAGACTTAGCAACGTCTAAATTTTTTATAACACAGTTTTTGACCAAGAACAAACGAAATTTTAGTGACACTAGAATTCATTTTCAATATTCCTCCTAATAGCTACGTAGAGTACTTAGTCAAGATCGTGAAGATAAAGCCTCCCTCAGCAACAACAAATATTGTTTGGTAAAAATTACATTAAAAGCAAACTATTTGGTTTATGTTTTCTTTTATACACAAGCCTAAGGTAGTCCCAGAGCCTACTATAAGAATGGGAGTCGAGCTTGGGCCTAATTTACAGGCTCGACATTGGTTCGAAGCTCGGCTCACAGCTCATGTAATAGTTTGGGCCGATAATTAGGCCCAGCTCACTAAGCACATTATCGATAATTAGGAGAGACTAGAAGCAATTTCACTGTCTTAAAGGTCTTGAAAACATCATTTCATAAGAATTGATTTTACAAGCTAAAATTAATTTGTCTAAAATCCCACACTAATCAATAGCTATTCTTCAGATAGATAACTTATATGTAGTGCAAAAAACAACCAGAACAAATATTCAAATGTATGATTTATGTCATCGCACTTATAGTTTATATAACATGTTCAAGAATATCGTCACGGTCGTAGAATCAACATTTGCCTGTGTGTTGGTTTTTATGCTTGGTATAAGTCAATGTTGGGCGCACGTCTAAAATAGTCAACTTCGAAGTTCTGAGGCTTTACTCACCATGAAGTGTTAAATTACGTGATTTCCGTTATCTGGAAGTTCTTCTAACTTTCTTTACGTTCGAATGTCATAAGCCCATTTTTATTTTTATTGCTTGAGATAATTAGTGTTCATCGAACTTAATGAACTTTTATGCTTGCCTGAGATAATTAAAGTTGTTTGAACTTGTGCAAAATTTAATGCAACTTTTATGCTGTTTATTTTTATATGATTTTTAAATTCATGTCAGAAATATACAAGTCTTTCAAAACTTTCTAACAATTCGAATTATACATAGAACACACTTCCGATAGCTTCCAGGTATACCTAAAACACACTTCTGATTGAGTTTGACCAAATGATGATTAAATTGCATGATCTGGGATTATACCTTCCTTATTGAGATTGAACATGTTTTATTTGTAGTGAAATTGATATCATATAATCACGATTCAAAGGCTAGGTCCTCTTCTTTTTCCTTTTTTGTTCCTTTGTTGACATAATATTAATTACTATGCTATAATGATTGAAGGCTTACACTTGTTCAATCATCTTCCCAATGATTTTGGCAGTATGCCCGTGATTTGGAGTTAGCGAATTCTCTCGTTTTTTCTTCCTTAAAGTTGCATTCGTACGTACTTTTTATAAAATCGCTCACATTTTTACAATCCTTCCCTGAGATTGTCTTTGTACGTACTTTTTTGTAAAATCGCTCACTTTTTTACAATTGAATACTTATGAATGCACTTCTCTGTATTTTCAAAACCTAGCTGATTCTTTTAGTTGATTATGTAAAATTGAACTTGATTCATAACAGAACGAGACACGTCCTTTTATTAAATCACCCACTTTTTGGCAATAGCTGATTCCTTAGTCCGGGCCCTACTCTTAGGTTTGAATGCACTTCTTTATATTTTCTTCTTTGTCAAATCTAATTTAATTTTATATATATATATATAAATCAAAACTGAGAGAATATTGTCACGTCACCACCCGTGTGAATATTCTCTCCTTTCTCCACATGAAAATTAAATATTTTTGTGTTATTAGTTATTTCACAGTTTATCTTTCTTTTCGAACCCTATTTTTAGCAACAAACTTGCTATTGGTATTATCTTTCCAGCATTCACTTTTAATCCATCCTGTTGCTGCTAAAAATATGTCCCGCGTACGTTGCGGAACCCGAGCCTGGACCGATGACCTGCAAGACAGAAAACGAGTGACCGCCGGGTGGGGTTCCCGGCGGAGAACTCTCCGATGCTTAAGTCAGAGCGCAGCTACATGATAATGACTCTGAAAAAGCATGAATGTGTGTAGTTGTCCTTATACCTGGGGGGGTAGACCCCTTTATATAGCGGTAGGAAGAAGAGCCCTAGTAAGACTGGGCCGTAGGCTAGATGTGTTAGGATCGCATTAGGATCCTTGAGGATCACGTCCTGATCTCTGATAAGATAACTATCAGTCTTCCAGTTCAACTAGGATTGCCGGTATTCCCCAATTATTGGGAGTTTTATTTGAGGTATATCATATGCCCCCCACTTCCTTAGCCAAAATGTTTGGCTGAGGAAGTTTATACCTGGTGTCTTGAGACACACGTCAGATTTGTAAGGGATTCTCCATCCGCTTGTAGGGGTAATAATATTTCTCTACTCCATGTACTCGGACCGAAGCTCTTGGGAGCTTAAGCCTTGGAACTTTGCCCGAGCAGGATGCTAGAACTCTAGCTCTTGAGAGCTAGGTCTTTCGAATGTCGCCTAAGTAGGCTACTCGGAATCATCTTTAGGAAGATGAATCATGGGACCTCGGGATCCATTAGAGGCTGTGCCCCACGTTAGCCTCTCTAGAGAGAGGACACAGAGCTGTGCATGCAAGTTGTTGCATGTGCTAAGTGTTTGAATGTCCCCTTGAGGGGTCACCTCTCCTGTGGAGGGTGTTTGTTTTGTGCAAGTGTGTGTTCTTTAGCTTGAGCTGACCACATCATGCTTGCGTTTTACTTTGACGCGAACCCTTATCGTCAGCTAAGGGCTGGCAAAGAAGCCTCGCACTCACGCTCGGCCAGGTTTCGAATTAACAAAATAGGGTAGGGTGACGAACTCCCACTTGGTTTTGCCGTTTCACGGGTTAGAACTATAGCTAAACCGTTCGGATAGAACTTGAGCTCTATCCTGTCACCCTTGAGGGTGTTACCCTTGAGGGTGTTTGTCCCTTGAGGGACCGCCCTAGAGGGCTAGTGGAACGTAGAGTTCAGATAAGCACCCTTGAGGGCTAATGGAGCACAAAACTTAGAATTCTCGTACGTGCCCTTGGGAGTTTGACGGAACTTAGAGTTCTCGTATGCACCCTTGAGGGCGAATGGAGCGCGAAGCTCATGAAAGTAACCTTGAGGGTTTGACAGAACTTGAAGTTCTCGTCGTTGTTTGTCGCGATGCCAAATAAGAATGCACGGGTCATGGAGCCCATAATATGGTCGCTGTGGCGAACCTCCCTGTCTGATAAGACACAAGGCATTAAGCATGTATAGGAATGATCTCATGAAATATAAAGCCCCCCGCCCTTTGAGAAGGCGTGGATATATAAAGATGGCTTTTAAGCCCATATGTAGAGTCCGGTCGCAAGAAGACCTGTGGGAGCAATATAGAAGACCATAATCTGGTTGCTCGACTTGATAAGCATATAAAGCCTGAGGACGCGTAGTTCGTCCGAGCTAGATGCCACTGATGATCAGTAGAGTAGCTGTCACAGTTCATCAATATCGAGAAGCAACTAGATTAAGTTTGCTGGTCGCATGAGCTTGAGCTTGCAGTTGTACCGGCATATTAGTGATGCTTATTAGCAGAGGCTGACGATATTGTCTGATTCACTGATCGAGGTCACTGTGTGACCGAACATCACAAGATAATAAGAAATGCCGATTCGGCAAGATGCTGCAGCAGAAAACCCTAAACGCGACTTCACGTCACAAGGTGCTGTGAATTTTTTCCTTGCTTATAAAGTGGTTTATGCGTCACCGTTGATGTTCACAGGCATAGTTTAAACCTTGCAAGAAATAAAAATACGTGACTGAAAAACAGCCTTTGAAGCAATAAAACATATAAAAATGTAACTATGTTTTTAACACAGAATTAATAGCGATGTTCAGACACCACAACCCCATTAGGGTTTTGCTGGTTAAGTGACTAATGTGCTGCACTGCGTGTCGCAAGTGAGTTTAAAAAGTCATAGCAGTCGGTGAGACCCAACATACGACGTGCTTGCATCAATTGACACAATTGGAGAAGAATAGACTAAAGAGTAAATATGTCTAGCTTTATAAGCGTATTGGAAGCAACCTTTGGAAGGCTTGCTAGCTAAAATTTGTAGTCACTTAATTTTTTAGTGACAAAAATATGATGAACTATACGCCTTTTGCAACAATTGTGCGGCATATTTAAAATAGAAGACACTAAGTGGTTTCAAACCTAAATAGGCCTCTTTAACAAGTTAAAAGTTTAATGCTTCAAAGCGTGTGTGGCCTAAGTGAAATTTCTGAAATTCTTTAGGCCTTAAATACACATTTTTCATAGGCAAAAGAGCTGATGCTTCTTTTTTTTTCTTAATGTTGACTTCGCTGTTCCGGCGGCCTCACGGCGGTGGTCGGCCGCCACTGGTATGGCGGTTGGGCACGTGTGAGGTGGTGATGGTAGATCAGGCAGCCCCTACTGGCGGCGACATCGGAGCTTGGCTGACCGAAAGTATAGCGTGATGTTAGGGAGCTGTGGTGAAGCGGCGCTGTCGCCGTTAGCTTTTGGTGACCGGCGCGATGTCGTTGATGGTTACGGGTTTCGAACCTTGATGTAGCAGCGATGTGGCGGTTGCCTGGCGGCATTGGTGAAACCACCAGAGGATGGTGCCGTGGCTGATGATTTAGTGGTTTAGATGACGGAACGACGTCGACGAAGTTGGTTGTGGTTGTCGCGACGTTGGCCCGTTTGGGCGAGGCCGTTATGCCGTGGAGTTGGCCGGATTGGTGCAACGGCGGATCTAGCATCCCTTGGTCGCGAGGCTGAGACGGCGATAGTGTTGCCAGTCGCATTGACGTCGATTGGACGGATGGGTCCGCTGCAATAGTGGGCCGAACATGGCGGCGATGCCCCTTAGAAAATTGAGGCAGCTTGTATCTTGCGGCTTGGTGGTTGCGCCGATAAGCCTCGGCGCTGCTTCTTCCTATTCTGAATTTTTTTTTTCTTTGATTGCGATGCTGTTGATGCTGCTCCGGCAGCCTTGCGACGGCTTTGTGGCCGTATCGGCGCGACGTTGGGGAAGGTCGCAGTGGACAGCGCTGAGGGCGCTGATTGGTTTTTCTGAGGTGCCATCGGTGGCTCGGCGGCACTTTGTTGGTTGTGAATTTTGTGACGATAACTCAATCTGAAAACTTGTGGCGGCGGCGATTCTGCCGGTGGTTCTGACCCGATATTGCCGGTAGTTTGAAATAGAACTGTTGAATTTTCTTGAGGTCAAACGGTTAGGCTGTCGGGTCCCACGGATGGCGCCAAAATGTTGCTGCTAAAAATATGTCCCGCGTACGTTGCGGAACCCGAGCCTGGACCGATGACCTGCAAGACAGAAAACGAGTGACCGCCGGGTGGGGTTCCCGGCGGAGAACTCTCTGATGCTTAAGTCAGAGCGCAGCTACATGATAATGACTCTGAAAAAGCATGAATGTTTGTAGTTGTCCTTATACCTGGGGGTAGACCCCTTTATATAACGGTAGGAAGAAGAGCCCTAGTAAGACTGGGCCGTAGGCTAGATGTGTTAGGATCGCATTAGGATCCTTGAGGATCACGTCCTGATCTCTGATAAGATAACTATCAGTCTTCCAGTTCAACTAGGATTGCCGGTATTCTCTAATTATTGGGAGTTTTATTTGAGGTATATCACATCCCTTGATTTTAGGAAATAGTTCTAGCCAAATATTCTTTACTTATATATGAGTAGCAATCTAAATTTATGATTAAAATCCTCTCAACTCCAATAATGACACTGACCAAAATTTGACTAATTTCATTGGCTAAAACATTCTCCGTATTACCCTACGTCAAATACACCATCATATATATATACTTATAAAAGGAGTAACATTGTTTATTAGTTTGCAAATTAATGCAAGATTTCTTGCGGCAACCTTCATCCCAAACGGTTTCAATTTGGACATTTTGATAACTCATATCCCAAAATAATCTCCTCTTGATTTGTCTGTAAGTTTAGCTAAAGTAGTTGTTTCAATATAATCTATCGAAACCCTACTTTTGGGACTTAACATGGCAAGTTTCCCCATGCATTATCCTACCACATGCAGTGACACACTCTCACAACTCTCTAATTTTTATTGGTAGAAAAGCATGTATTGAAGTCCTTTTTTCTTTTCTTTTTTGTCGTGTCTTCTTTTTCAAATCTACATTCACTATGTAATACTGTTGTTATCGGTGACATTGCGTGTTGAAATTTGTTAACATGTTGTGCACCTTTGTCACAGTTGTGTACTTTTCTCACAGGAGCGCTCCCGTATCCAAAGGAAATTCTCTACGAGTGATTACTACCTTTATCACATGAGCAATATTACATTCAAGAGATTTGTATGCAAGTCAGTTCTAACATTAATCTGTTACATGAACAATATTACATCCAACAATGTTGTATGACAGTGAACTCTCTCTCTCTCTCTCTCTCTCTCTCTCCCCCCCCTTCCGATGTCTCTATACATATCTTTGTGATACACGCAAGCCAACGCACAGACTCTTCTTCTAACTGTTTCATAAGTTATAAGGCGTATAATCGTCATGTTACTGTTCTTTTTATCTATTAATAATCAATAACTACTTGATAACTACATTCATTTTTGCTTAACTTTTACAATAGAATACCCCTACGAGATTATATCAAAATACAACTCTTCCATTCCAAACCATGTGTGCAGTGTTGTCTATCTACCCATAAATGCTCTTTTGCAACTTATTAGTATGCTCACAAGATAAAGTTTTCAAACAAAACGTCGCCAAAGATATATCTTGAATGTTTCTTTTTTTTTTCTTTACATTTTGTTTTATATAGCTCAAGTTATTGAGGTATATATAATTGAAATTAATACTCTTTCACTACAAGAAAAGATGAATTTAGCGACGGACTTTTAGCGACGGAAGTATTTCCGTCGCTAAAACGTATTTCGGCGACGAGTTTTGCCGTCGGTAAAAATCCGTTGTTAAAAAAGTATTCCGTCGGTAAAAGAATTTGCCAACGGACTTTTAACGACGAAAGTAACCGTCACTAAATATTTTAGAGAATTTTATAATTTTTGATGATTTTTTAAAAAAATTTAAGTGACAGAATAATTCCGTCGCTAAAACTTCCGTCGGTGAAAATGGACTTTTGCCAACGGACTTTCACCGACGAAATTGTTCCATAGCTAAAAGTTTGCCTTAAATCACAGATCTGCTCTCTCTCTCTCTCTCTGTCTCTCTCTCTCATCTCTCACTCACCGACGTTCTCACTCCGGCGACCCACCTCCGGCGACACACCCCTCTTCCCCCCGACGCCGTGCCACCTCTGGAGGCTCCACGACCAGTCTTCAACTCCGGCCAGATCGATTTCGCCAGGTCTGCCTAGATCTTTGAGCTCCGGCCAACTCCGGTAAGTCTCAAACTGGTTCTGATCTCATTAATCGCTAACAATATGTTCTTTGAGCCCGAATATATACTTGTTAATTGGTTGCGCATCAATTAGGTCTTGTGTGCATCTATCTGTAATTGTAATCTGAGTTGATTTCAATACCTAGAAGTTCAAATTACATCCTCATGTTAGTGTGCAGAAATGGTTGCAACAATGATGTATACTCTTGTAACACTGAACGACACTATTTTAGTTATCATAAATTTAACAACGAAAATTAACTCAAAAGATTGACAACAGTAAAGATGCACCCCTTTAGTAACATGTCCATGAATGCTTGAAACCATTAAAAGGCTTGTGACCTTAAAAGAAAGAGTTTCATTCCATACATGGCAAGGCACGGGTAATATTGGTTGGCGAAAAATGAGAGTGCAGAGTACTTGACGATTGGAGTGACTTCAAGTTGCTATTTTGATCAGAAACCACACATATAAAAGTCAGAACAAAGGCGCACAGCTGTGTGTATGTGTGTGTGGGGGGGGGGGGGGGAGAGTATGTTAGAGTTTTAAGAGTATTACATGAGCGGAGGGTATTTTGTCATTTTTACTTTTTGGGAGTCTGTCAGGTATCCTCAGAAAAAGGAGTTTTGGCTGAGTCATGGGAGGTACAATTTGAGGGGAGAGACTTCAAGATTGTACTGATCATGGGAGGTACAATTTCGAGAGTAAAAATTAGGCTAGAATCTTCAGAGAACTGTACTACACCCCGTACTACACCCCAGCACCAGCATGTGCCTGCCCCTTTTAGTTATGTGACAGTCAAGATGCGAATGCTTTATATAGATTTGAATTAATGGCATGAAATGCCAGTTCAACACAATTCACTAATGATCGTAGTCCAATTCACTAATTGGAACTTGTCCTAATTTGCCTTAATTGGAATTTGCCTTAATTGGCTCCATTGGTTAGTGATGTAGCTAAGCCAATTTAATTGTGTCACCTATTGAATGCCTTAATCGAATCGAACCCTAAATTAAACTAATTGAACCCCTAATTGAACCCTAAATTGAATGCCCTAATCCAATCGAATCCTAAATTAAACTAATTGAACCCCTAATTGAACCTTAAATTGAATGCACTAATCCAACCAAACCTTAAATTGAACTTATTTAACCCCCTTAATTGAATCCTAAATTGAATGCCACAATTCAGCTGAGCACTAAATTGAAGTAATTGAACCATAATTGAACCCTAAATTGATGTAATTGAACCCCCTAATTGAACCCTAAATTGAATGCCTTAATAGAATCGAACCCTAATTTAAACTAATTGAACCCTAAATTGAATGTCCCAATTCAACCGAGCACTAAATTGAAGTAATTGAACCCTACGGCCGAAAGGCCGCATACACGGCCTGCCTAGCACGACTGCTCGTGCCTTGATAGGAGCGTCATCACCCCCTACTGCCCCTGTACAGACACCGACTCCTCGGTATCCGTTGGATGAGGAGGAGATCCAGCGCATTGCTATGGTGGTGTTGAGGCTGATCAAGGAGCAGGATCAGCAGGGTACCGCTCCCGGACATGCCGAGCAGGCCCCGAATCAGCAGGATCCAGATCCGGGACTCTACAACCCCTGATGAGCCCCTTCTCGAGCCCGGTCGCAGCTTGTCCCCCCTCCCCCAGCCCAGTCGCAGCTTGTCCCCCCTCCCCTTGCCCGATCCCAGCTTGTCCCCCCTCCCCCCGCCCGGTCCCAGCTTGTCCCCCGCCCCCTGCCCGGCTTGTACATCATGACTATTTTTTATAATTGATTGTATATATTTCTTTGTGTATTGATTATTGTGCATTGTTGAGAATTGAAATTTTCATTACAGGTCTGGGTAATAGAAAAATAAAAAATATTAATTTTTTTTTTTTACTTTTGGCAACAGATTAATTCCGTCGCCAATAGTGTTTCTTCTATTAATTTTTTAGCGACGGAACATTCTGTCGCCAAAAAATTATTCCGTCGCTAAATTCACAAAACAGAAAATAAATTAAAATACGTAAAATATTATTAGTGACGGATATTCCGTTGCTAATTAATAAATAAATCTGTCACAAAAAGTGCAATATTAGACGACGGATTTGAAAATTTCATCGCCAAACTTTTAGTAATGGGCTTTTATACGAGAGACTTTTAGCAATGGTATATCCATCACTAAAACTTTTAGTGACAGATTTTGGGCTTTTAGCTACGGATTTTTCCGTCGCTAAAAGCCTTTTTTCTTATAGTGTTTGTAGCTTTATATCATTTTTTGCGGCCTCTTATTTAATATTCATTTGTTGCATGCATACCTTCTGTACCCGTGTGCAGCGCACAAGATAAAAAATAATCACTTAAAGAACATAAAAGAACTGATGGGATACAAAACATAACTTATTTAAGCCTTAACATAATCAAATTTGAGTGGATGAATATCCAAAAGTATTGTTAACCCTGGGTTATTAAAACTAGGCCCGATTTTGATGCTTAATAAACATCGATTATGTCTTAATGTGTATTTGAGTTCTTTATAATGTGTAAATCATTCCATGTATTGAATTCTAAATGGTCTTGACGATTGTATCCTAAAAGCTTAAAGAGCTTGAAATTAGTAAGTTTCGTGTCTCGAATGTTTCCAGGAAGAGAAAAATACTGGCCAAGCTTTACTCAACTACACTGGTCAGTGAGTTTAGATAAATACTGGTTGCATACTCAGCTCTAATATGCTTTCTTAAAATAACAGTTAGTTTCGCGTTGTAGACAATTGTACGGCATGATATGATACATTTAATGACCATAATCTTTATTCGTCTTATAAAATGAGTTTGGGGCATTTGCCTTTCAAGCACCAAATAACTCTGTCTGCAGGGCTCATTCATATTCATACTAAGAACGTCTAAGTCCAATTTGCTTGAATTCTCTACAAGCGACATTGCAAACCTGGTGAGTGTCAAGTAGGGTCAGACCCAAAAAAATCTAATCGGAGGGACCTAAATAAAAAAAGTGATGGTTAGCATAAAAAATTTCAAAAAGATTTCAAGTTCACATAAAATATAATTTATTTAATCATATAATTTTACTATTCATAGTGATTTATTTTACTTGGTAAGGTTAGTTAACAACGAATTACTAATCTTGTCTGAAAGAAGCTTAACTCTTACATACACACACACACACACACACACACACACACACACACATATATATATATATATATATATATATATATATATATATATATATATATTACTAATGTGACTATAATTAGTTACTAGCTAAAACATTGTGCTATGCACGAGAACGGGAGGTACTTATTATAAAGCAGAGGAAGGGAGGTCATAGGGTTGGAGGTTACTTTCTGACCGATTATAGTTTATCACCTAATTATTACTTGTATTTTAGAAATGAAAATTTCTAAAAGAAAGAGGATTAGAGGTTTGGAAGTTAATGATCCTATCAATTAAATCCAAATACATGTATAGTATAGATACGAGTGCAATAATGTATGTATAAGTGAACATACTAGAATAATTTAAACTAAAAAAAGAAAACTAATCATGACACATTCATATTTCTTTATAATCTTGAGATTTAGAATTTAAAATCTGAAATTTAGAATAATAAGGAAGGAGTAAGAGAAAGACGAAGATAAAGACTACAACGGCCGGTGACATAAAAAAATTAGAAAACTGAACTGATAATAATAATAATACATTAGTATTACAACATAGTGACTTTTTTCGTAAATGTTTTAGAAATGATTCTCCGTTAATTAGAAAACTAAAAAATTTCCAAATTTTGAGGGGTAGTCGTGGCTCCCCCGGTCATGCAGCTGGTTCGCCTCTGGTGTCAAGTATAAGCACTTTCCGCATGGAAGGTTGGTGTAAACACTAAAATAGGACGTCTTATCTTGGACAACAATTAATGGCATGCCATGGCAAGGCAGCTGCAAGACATTGCCAAGCAGCACAAAAATGAGATAGTTACATTAATATGTGCAATTGTTAGGCTGTGAATATATTTTTGTGTGTTCCTTTGCAACATAAAGAATGACAGTGGTTACTGTAAACTTGTGCACCCTGCGCAATTGCAATTGGCCAATTGCCTTAAATTTGACCAAGTGCTGAATGGCTTGCTATACATTCGATTTGATTGTGTATGTCTGGGCAGACCGAGTCTGAGACCTAAGGGCATCACAATCAAAATAAAAAATTCGTTCTTAGATCTGGCCCTAGGACCCTAAGTGTCTATATATGGTGCAGAGGTTTTTTAATTGGACATACTTAAAATGTTAAATATCTAATAATTAAAAATTTTCTACGATCCTTTTTTCCTTTTTACTTTTCCCGATCTAAGATAAATTATTCGTACTTTGCCACTGATAAAGTGAAATACCATCAGTTGTTGGAGAAAACAATTTTATAAGTAAGGCTAGATGAAAAGATTTTGTACAAGATATGAGAAAGCTTTTTTCTAGTGCCAGAAAATATCATCTTTCTTTGACCCTTGAGTATATAGATTTTTGCTGGTCCTGCCAATAATATCTTGGAGGCAAGTTATGGTTCGGATTAAACAAGAAGTCAATACAACTTTAAGGGGTTGGCCTAGTAGTCAAGAATATTTTTCTTTCTACCTTGATTTCTTGGATTCAAACATTAGGACGAGCATCTAGCGAATTTTTTTTTCTCTGAATGCACTAGGCCAATATATGGAGTGCGCCCTTAAGATCGTCCGAAGAAGGGACTTGGTCTCGGTTGACGTTAAAGCTGGACAAGCATACCCCTTATCGTCCCCAAAGAAAAAAGCAAGTCAATACTTGGGATGGAAGAAAAAGGCTTTTGATTCGGCATTGAGTAAGGAAAGACCATCTCGCCCAAATACTCGCCCAAATCAATAATATATATTTGAATTCGACTAATCCCTTTTTGACCTTCTAAATCTCTAATCTTAGAATTTTAAATTTTAAAATGTAATTAAATAAGGTGTTAAACAATGATTGGCAAAAAAATAACTTCTAAGCCATGACCTCTTTTCCACCACTTCATAATTAACTACCTTCCTTCCCGTACGTAACACAATACTTAAGCTAGTTGGCATTATTTGGTTGAAAATAATGACGATCATTCTATCCTATATGCCAAATAAGGACGGAGCAAGTACATTTTCTCCTCGCTTACGTCACTCACAAGCCCCGGGATTTGGAAGTTGAATGGAAATGTTGTAATTCGATCATAAAGTTATTTTTAAAGCATTGTTGTAATGTGCTACGAACTTAGCCAAAACATTCTGCCCGAGCAGAATGATGGCCGAACACTCTGCCCGAGCAGAGTGTATAACTCTTTTACTAAGAGTAAGCCAAACGGATTAGCTCCAGATCTAAGTTTGTGAAGAAACAAAAGTTAATGGGGGCATCGTCACTCCACTAAAGCTTTTGCTTCTTCGAAGTTTAGGCCGAGCGAGGGTGCTTGACTTCTTTGCCAACTCTTTAAGTGACGAATAAAGGGTTTGAGTCAAAGTAAGAATAAATCATACTGTGTGAATGATAAACATAAACCACAAGAAACATATAGTAAAGCAAAGTAGCATGAAATAAAAAGATAGAGTTTTACAAAAAGCCCTTGAAAGGGCATTAAAAAACTCAGTCTCACAAGAAGAGCCTAGATACAAAGACAAAATTTAAGGCTCGGGGGATCTCCTGAAGGGCCCTCCCCTGGAGGGTGAGAAGCAGCATCATCTCTTGCCTCCAAAGGCATAGTTGTCTCCTCGGATGGAGACACAATTGCGGGCATAACAGAGTCACCCAAAGGAATGTCGGGGAAGCGCTCGGCGAACATTTCATTGGCCTTCATGAAGCCCATCTCGTAGATCTCCAAGCCATCATCGGTGCGCTTCTTTAGTCACTCTTCCCCCATATTTCTGTCAAGGAAATCGCAAATGCCTTGGTCTCGAGCCTTCTTCACCTCTTCTGCCGCCTTCCTCTTTACCCGTTCCATTCTTCTCTCCAGAGTCTCAATCCGAGCAAGGTAGTCAGTCTCTTACTTGCTCAGATCTTCAGCGCGATGGGTGGCTTCTTCTGCCTCCTTAACGACGTCCCTCTTTTGCTGAGCTTCCTCAACTGCCACCTGCCTTGCCATCTCAAAGCGAGACAACATTTCGGACCCTCTCGCTTACATCTGGAATAAAGATTGGAACAATCAGCTAAAGGAGGTTGAGAATGAAGACGGTAGTTAGTTTGAAGAAAGAGCATTACCGTGTATACAGCCTGAGCAAAGGAACATGCAACGGTCTCGTGAGTCTGGTTTTGAAAAACCTCCTTGTCCCGTGGAAGAACTCTATGAACTAGGTGCTGCTCCAAGATCTGACTATCTGGCATCCAATGTCATCGCACCTAAGGGTTCATCTGGAACGAAAGATGGAATCCTCGTCGATAACCACTCTTTCTATAGTAAGCGGAGAACGGTCAGAAGGAGTAACTTTTATCTTCTTTGGAGCACGGGGCAATTCGACACTCGGCTGCTTCTCTTTCCTCTTCCCCTTGGCTTTTTGCAGAACACCAAGAAAGCCTCATTGCTGCTATTTTCCACTTCCGCTAGCCATTTCTGCAAGAAAGAAGTCAATAGGAGCATAAACATTAAAACAAAGGCTGATACTAAGAACCTATAAAAAACACACCTAGAGGAACGCTCTCAGTAAAGGTAGCTGGAGGAGGAGGAATCAAAGGTCCCGTTAGAACATGCTTGTGGGGAATAATCATCGCCCACTTCAACTGTTGCTCCGATAGAGGTTCGTCAATTGAAAGCCCTCCTCAAGTTTGATGTGACTACGGATATGCTTAGTATGGTTGTTAGGAGTGGGCTTGCCTGGGTTTTCAAAATCCTTACAGTAAGGATTCCAGTCTCTATCAAACGGAAGCCGCCCTTTGTCCATACGACCCATAAAGAAATATCTAGAGTGCCAACCTTTATTCAACTTCGGTCCTCCCTTCAGAAGTCGTTGCCTACTATGAATATAATACCATCCCGGGTAGTTGGCAACTCCTTTGACAAAGCAAATTTTGAAGAACACTCTCATAAAATCTGTTGCATCTGGTTTGTAGCCTGAAGTCTGAACCAAGTATTTATGCCCGACAAGCTTCGTCCAACCATTTGGAACAAGCTGCCCGGGAGCCATGTGGTAATGCTCGAAGAAACGAAGAGCAAAAGGGTGAAGATGAAGCCTATACTCTGACTTCACCTGTTCTTCGTAGATCCCAGTTTCAAATTTAGTTTCATAATTAGCTGGTTCTTGCAAACTGGGAAGACGAGCGTACCAACCTTCGGGAAGAGGATATTCCCGAATCAACTCCAATAAAGCTTCAGTGGACATCTTGCTTGACTTCTCATCCGTCGTATACCAAGGCTTAGGATTAGCCTTATCCTCGGCTTGATCCTTTACATCTCCTAAAGCATTCTTGGCAGGCAAAGAATGTGAAGGTTGAGAAGTTGAAGGCTGTGGAGGTTGTGGGTTTGAAGTTCCAACTTCACTTCCTGAAGTTGGAACCCATTCTACTTCACTTCCTGAAGTTGGAACCCATTCTGAACTCGAAGATGAACTACTGCTAACAACTATATCTTCTTCGGAAGTTGAAGCAGATGTTGAAGTTTCAGACATGTAATCTATTTCTAACTTAGGAAGCTAAGAAAACTTGAAGAGCTGAACAAAAAGAGAAGAGGAAAAGAGACTTACTTGAAGAGTAGGATGCTTCCAAATGATTCGAGTGAGGAGGAAATGAAATGAAGATCTCTTTTTTTTTGAGAAATCTCCAAATAACCGTCTTTTAGGATACCCAACGGCTCATTTACCCCTTATGTGTCACAAGCAAAAGAGAAGAGAAGTTTGAAACTTGAAAATTTCCCGCACATAAGCATTAATGGTAAAAAAGGACACGTGGGAATGGGCCGAGCAGAATTATGGCCGAGCACTCTGCCCGAGCAGTATGTCACTTGGCCGAGCACAATTTTGCCCGACCAGAATTGTGGCCAAGCACTTTGCCCGAGCAGAATACCACTTGCAGAGCATAATTCTGCCCGAGTAGAATTGTGACCGAGCACTCTGCCCGAGTAGAATGCCATCTGGCCGAGCAGAATCCTGTCCGAGCATAGTTGTGGCCAAGCACTCTGCCCGAGCAGAATGCCACTTGGCCGAACATAATTTTACCCGAGTAGAATTGTGGCTGAGCACTCTGCCCGAGCAGAATGCCACTTGGCCGAACACAATTATGCCCGAGTAGAATTGTGGCCGAGCATTCTACCCGAGCAAAATGCCATTTGGCCGAGCACAATTATGCCTGAGTACTCTGCCCGAGCAGAATGCACTTGACCGAACACAATTATGCCCGAGCACTCTGCCCCAGCAGAATGCCCTTTGGGTGAGCACAACTCTGCCTGAGCAGAATTGTGGCCGAGCACTCTGCCCGAGCAGAATGCCACTTGGCCGAACACAATTATGCCCGAGCAGAATTGTGGCCGAGCATTCTACCCAAGCAGAATGCCATTTGGCCGAGCACAATTATGCCCGAGCAGAATGCACGAGCAGAATGCACTTGGCCGAGCACAATTCTGCCTGACCAGAATTGTGGCCGAGCACTCTGCCCCAGCAGAATGCCCTTTGGGCGAGCACAACTCTGCCTAAGCAGAATTGTGGCCGAGCACTCTGCCCAAGCAAAATGCCCCTTAGCTGAGTAGAAATCTGTCCGAGCAGAATTCTGCCCGAGCAAAATTCCACCCGAACAGAACTATTTTTGGATATTTGAAATGTTATAAAAATAGATTCAATTCTGTTTTGGCATATTTCGCTTTCACCAGTGAAAAAAGTGTGCTTTCACCCGTTTCATTAACGCTGGTAAAAGCAGGGGCATATAATATAGCTAAAAATACGCCTCCAATCTACAGATGACACGTGGCAGTTATGACACGTAGTCCAAACTAGATTATTGCTGATTAGGCACTTGCTATATCGATCATCAGGCATAATCTTAAAAGGACTCTTGCCTCTATCAAAGATTGAGATGTGATCCTTTAGGATCCTAATTTGATTCTGATTGGAGTTATGCAAAACCTAATTCTACTAGGGTTCTCCTTTCTACTACTATATAAAGGGGTCTAACTCCTCAGGTATGAATAACTTCACACACAATTACACACTGTGTCTTACTGCTTTCTCAGAGTTCTACATTGTTAGTCATCTCTGACTTAAGCATCGTTCTCCCGCCAGAACCCCACCCGACGGTCACTCCGTGTTCTCTTTTGCAGGCCTACTTTCTGGAGTGGTTCCCGATCCAGTTTTTAACTGCAAAACTTTTGACACAAGACTTTTTTTTCAAGTAGAATACGTGAGACATATTGCGAATGATCATAAATTGAGATATCTTAAAGATTAACATCAATCACGGTAAAGAGTTTAAAGTAAAATCAATGACACAAATAAACTAAATGGTAAAATAAATTTGAATAGCAAACAAATAAAGTGACAAATCAAATACGTTTGGGTCTATATGGCCGAAAGTTCACTAAGTTGGATATTTTGCTTTGTCGTATACGAAAAGCAAAAGAAGGGCTCATGAGTATACCTAAGGACGTTTGACTCGATCAAAGTTCAAACTCAATGACGCAAATCAAGTGATTTATGCAATATTCCCTCTATTTTACAAGCAAACTATATATAATGGTGAATTCTCTCGTCCTCTTATATTATCATATCTCCAATTATACTTATAAGATCGAAAAGTGAAAAAAAAGAAGTCAACTTAGACGTCATCAAGTATGAAATAAAAGTGAAGAGCCAAATAAATATATGTATAAATTACTCCTTCTTTCCTTAATTATTAGTGAGCTTTAAAATCATTGGTACTAAAAGGAAATTTAATCTCTTCTTTGTATAATCAAGTTTGACCAAATAAAGTATCAAATTTTCTTTATTAATTACAAGGACCTTTAATACCTTTTATTAAAATGCTAAATTTCTGGTCATGTCGCCTTATTGAAGCTACTTTTTATTTGAGTACCATCTATAACTTTAAGCAACTTTTACAAAAAAATAGTTTAAAGTTGATTTTGAAAGTTGATAAGATTTAATCTAGAATTTACTTTTAAGAATAAATTCCAAACATGCTCTAAGTTTAGATAAAACTAGCTTATTACATGTGTTGGCAAACAGGTGAAACCAATTAAATCAGCTTTCACAAAGACTTTAAGCATCTTTTATTTGAATGCTAAATTTCGTATTATTTTTCAACTTAATGCTTTTTATTCAATCACCACCCATATTGTTAAAGCTAACTAGTATTAACCCGTGCGTCTTACACGGGACCAGAAACGATTAATTAAAAGTTCATACTTATATATCGAATATTAATAATAAATAATGTTATTTTTACCTTTTTATGAGTTTTCTACCATTTTAGTAACAATATTAATAACCCGTGAGTTGAAGTTTTTACTAATAAAACTCAACTAGAACAATATAAAAAGTTATGCAACATAAAAAAAAATACAATATAAGATAATTATACTTACAGAGAATCTTACATTCTCTCAATTTCGTCTTTCACACACACACACACACACACACACACACAATTAGATTCTACTAAAAAAAGGTTTAATTCAATTTAGAAATTAATTTAGATTTAATTCAAATTTATTATAAAAAATCAATCAAACATGTTCACATTTGACTCTGAAATACACCTAGCGAGGCACATACACCAAACTAGAGTTGTCAAACGGGCCGGGCGGCCCGCGGGCTGGCCCGACCCGGCCCGGTTCTGGCCCGGGCTGGCCCGGCCCCGACGATGAACAGTAGCGGCCCCAGCACAGCGGGCCTGGGGCCTGGGCCTGGACCAGGCCGTCCATTGCTGCGAAAAAGCCCGGCCCGGCCCGGCCCGGAAACAGGTTTGGCCTGGCCCGAAGTCGGCCCGGGTCTGGCCCGGTCTGCGGCCCGGGTCTGGCCCGGGTCTGGCCCGGTCTGCGGCCCGGATCTGGCCCGGGGCTGGCCCGGTCTGCGGCCCGGGTTTGGCCCGGTTTTGGCCCCACTTGTTTGAATTTTTTTGTTTTTCCCCCTTTCTTCCACCCCTTTTCCAAAATTCCACTTTTACCCCCCCAACAGCAATATAACGGCTAGTTTGGGGGGTATTTTAGTCTAACCTATATTTTTCAACTCCTTTACACTCTTACCCTCCCCAACAACTATAAACGGATAGTTTGTAGGGGTATTTTGGTCTTTTGTGAAGTTTCTAAAATCTATAAATTCACACCATTTCTCTCTAATTTTTCACACCAATCTTCTTACTCTCTCTTACCTAAACATTCTATATTTCTACAAGCTTTGCTACTATTTTCCTCTCCAATTACTACTCTTGCTAATTACTACTAGTATTTACTAATTAGTACTCTTGTTTATTAATTACTAGTCTTGCTAAATTCTTTTTAATTACTACTCTTGCTAATTACTACTAGTATTTACTAATTAGTACTCTTGTTTATTAATTACTAGTCTTGCTAAATTCTTTTTAATTACTAACTCTCTAATATTTGTTACTCGTTCATTCTTTTAATTGTTATTTCTTATTACTACTCTTATACTTGTGTATTTAGTTACTCTTACAAAGTTTAGCTCGAAATATGGCTGGATTATTGAAGAAAATGAGGCGTGCATCGTCATCACGAAAAACATCATCATCATCGCAAGCACCACCACCAGCACAAGCGCCAGCGCCACGGCCATCACAAACACCAATCCAAGCACCAACACAACCATTCGTTCCTGGACGAATGAGTACAGGCTGTATGATAGATACCCAAGCCAATTGGGAGTTCAATCAAAACATTCCAGATTTTGAATACACGCCTGATGAAGACCCCCCGCATTATAGTCAAGGACGCAGCTCGGTTGGCGAAGCTACTACTCCGTGGCATAATCTCAACCCTATGCCTGGTCATGATGAAGAAGGGCCGAGCAATGCCTCCGGTAATGAGCCAGAAGTCCAAAAGGGGAAAAAAAGAAAGCCGAGTGTTGGAATCATTTCGATGTAGTTATGGTGGACGGCATCCGAAAAGCTCGATGTAAGTACTGCGCTAAATTATTTTCGTCTGGTAGTGGTAATGGACATCTTAACAGGCATTACCCTCTGTGTGCACCTCGACAAGGCCACGTCGAACCTACCCAAACGCAGTTATCTTTTGACGGTAAGTTATTTGTTTATAATCAGCGAGAGCAAAGAGACGGTCTCGCTGAATTTGTTATTCATGATGAACAAGCCTTTTCTTTTGCCGATAATCCTAAGCACTCTAGATATATGAACACATACGTTCAACCTTTGTACAAAAAGGTTCATAGAAACACAACTAGATCCGATGCACTCCGACAGTACAATGCTGCTAAAGCACGCCTTATCGATTATTTCGATAAATTTGAAGGTAAAGTTAGTCTTACTTCTGATATTTGGCAATCTCCTTATACTTTTGTTAGTTATTCTTGTGTGACCGCTCATTGGATTGATGTAGATTGGGTTATGCACAAGAGAATCATCGCTTTCGAGCACTTCCCTTATCCGCATGATGGAATGAACATTGCTATTCTTATATTAAAAGCATGCACCACATTTAAAATTAAGGATAAGATTATGAGTGTTAGTTTTGATAATGCTTCTAATAATAAAGTTGCTGTTGCAGCTTTAAAGGAGACGCTTCAACCTGTACTTAACGGTGAATTATTTCATGTTCGCTGTGTTTGTCACATTATTAATTTAATTGTTCAAGATGGTTTAGCTGCTGCAGGAGATATTCTTCTCAAAATGAGGGGTATGACAGCGTATGTTAATAGCTCGAGTCCGAGAACACAACAATTTAAAACGTTGTGTGTTCAATATAATATGCCTCGCAGGAGAGCAGTTACAGATGTGGTCCACAGGTGGAACTCTACATACCACATGCTTTTACACATTCTGGCATACCGAGAAGTCTATACGCATTTTCTACTAACCCAGTTCCCAGCCGGCTTGCCAACTCAAGAGGAATGGCAGATGGCCACATACCTAGCTGAATTTTTGGAGGTATTCTACACGTCTACCAATTTATTGTCTGGTACGTACTATCCCACCTCTCCTCTCGCTGTAATAGAAATTCTGAAGATGGCTACAATGTTAACAAAATGGAGATATATAGGACCCTTTAAGGAAATAGTAAAAGTGATGGATCAAAAATTTAATAAATATTGGAGTAAGCTGCCTGCTATTTTTACTGTGGCTACTTGTTTAGATCCTAGGTTAAAGTTGCATGGCGTGAACGCCTCGATACAAGAGATATCGAAATTAATGTGCTACACAGCAGAGGAGACAACCGCATTCACAGCAAAAGTGAGCAAGAGGTTTGAGGACTTGTTCAACGTCTATCGTAATTCTGCTGACGTGCGCGGGCGAGCTACATCATCATCCACTGTTGAGAGGTATTATGCGCCATACCTTCAGGGCTTTGAACATCTAGTAGCAAGACAACTACCAGGTGAAGGTACTTCTAATTCGGCAGGTTCGTATACTTTTTCCTCTTTTAATGAGATTGGTGTATATGCAAATACTGATCATTATTCTGATTTATCAAGGCAAGAACAGGTTAATTTTAATTTGTTAAATTTTTGGAAACAAAATCAAAACATGTATAAAACTTTATCCCAAATTGCACGGGATGTACTGCCAGTGCAAGCCTCCACGGTTGCTTCAGAGTCGGCATTTTCAGCTAGCGGGAGGGTTTTGGATGACAGGAGGAGTCGTCTTAACCCCGAGTCGCTCGAGCTATGTGTATGTTGGAAGGATTATCTTGATGCGAAATACCGCGAGCAAGATAAACCGATTGATGATAGGAAGAGCAGTGACTCGGATATTGAAGTACTTCTGGATGATTAGGTAATTTGTTTTTATTTTCCTCTTTTGATCCTTTTGGTTGACGTTGCAGATTTCTTGATCTTTGATTGCTGATATTTTGGATAGACATTCATTATTATTTTGATTGTTAGAATTTTAAGAATAAATTTTTTCACAAAATATACTTTTTTTTCCATATATATAAAATAAATTTTTACAAGCAAGATATATATTTTTTCGTATATATAAAAAAATAGGTAACTTCGCCTGTTTGTTTACAAGCAGCCGGTCCCAAGCCCGGATAAAAGGAGGAGGGCCTATGAATACATTTATTATTTTTCTATATAAATTGTTATGTGTTAAGATTTTATTAATAAAGCTCATCAAGAAGAGTATGAAAATGTTTAACATATAATAAAAAATATAATGGCTAACAAATAAATATGTATATACATACATACATATATATGTATATTACTTATAATGAAATAAAAGGATAAAGATTAGGTTCGTTAAATTGTGAATATTGCCTAGAGATGAAATTTAAAATTGAATAACAAGAAAAAAAAAAAAAATGGCCCGGGCCCGGCCCAAGCCCGGCCCTAGCTATTGGGCCTAGGGCCTGGGCCTGGACTGGGCCTAGGTTTGCCTTCGGCAGGCCCGGCCCGGCCCGGCCCGGTTGGCAGCCCCCACTGGCCCGGCCCCGGCCCGGCCCCACAGCAGGCCCGACGGGCTTGGGCTGGGCCGGCCCAAGCCCGGCCCTTTGACATCTCTACACCAAACGCACGTACTTACATTTGATCCTTTGGGATTGATTCTCAAAAGTGGATTAAAATAAAATCAGAATCAATTTCTAGAATCAGCTTTAAGCATAACAGATTAAAAATTGTTGAAGACGTTTGGATAAAAAGAGATTATAGTAGGTTTAGCATGACAAAATTACGATATAGTGTATTCAAATTAAAAGGGAGCATTTAATGTCTTTTATGTATGATGATATTTTAGTAATTTTTTTGGTCAAACCTGATTCTCCGAAACTGATTAAATCTTAATTTAAGAAAACGAGAATTATGGATTTAATTAGTTTTGAACACATTAGAGCAGATTTAATCAATTTACTTTTTTTTGCCAAACACTTTTAATCTGAATTTAATAAGGTTTGATCATTTTAGAATCAATCCCAAACATCCTCTTTATCAATTGGAGTACTACTTTGCTAATTCCATGAATCGTATTCCTATAAAGTTTTTTAAGAAAAAATTAACTTAGTGACGAGCAAATGTCTGCAATCTCAAAATTTTCTCTTACAATTTAGAACTACCGAAAAAAAGGGGAGTTCTCCCACGTGTGAAAGAGAATAAACTTGCCCTCCCTAAGTGCAAGTCACTCCGGAATTATGTGCATCTGCTCAAAAAATATGATACATACAGACAAAAAAGGTTTAACCCCCTCCTCTTTCTAATTTCTTTCCATTGACTTTAACACGTTTAAGACACCGAGTGGCCACGTGGCGTCCAACTGCAAGTCCAGGTGTACAAAACTCGATAGCAGGACAACTCTCTCCTTCAAAACCTCTATTCTCTCTACCTCTATGCACCCTTCGCCGCCGCTTTACTCCGCCGCTTCTCGCCGGGAAACGCCCAGTCCGAAAATCCCGGATCCCGAACACTCTCCTCGGCACGCTACATTTACTTCGAAAACTCTATGATTCTGGATTTTATTGACAGAGAAAAATAGAAAGAACTGGATTTTGTTAAATTGAAGAAGGGGACATCCTCTGCGGTTTAAATCACCGTTTCGTACAGTTTGTGGGGATGGATATAACGGAGGTTTCGGTAATACACCATGTGGGCATTGTGCTGCTCTTGCTGTGGTTGCTCTCGTCATTCAACTGCTGCCACCCGGTTGCCTATTTCATCTCTTTAATCTATCTGGGAGCGGTAAGAAGCAACAAAACACACACACACACACACACACTTGATTTGCGCTGGAACTGTCTGTTTCGAAGTGGGTTGGTATCCCTTTTTTCTGTTTTCACTTTTGAAGGTACATGAACGCTATTTGATGCGATTGCGGAGAAATATACAGTTTGAGGAAAGAAGACAGGCTTACCAAAGACGGGTATGTTTTTGCTTATTAGATCTTTTGCTTTTTTAGACATTTTAATTTATTCTTTGCTCGTTTGGTGAGAACTGAGAGAATTAAAGAAAGTCAATGAAAATGAAATTATAGAATCTGTACTGCTGAACTTTTTGTTCGGTGCCAAACAATGAAAAGTTCCAGTATAATTTCCTAAGTTTATGGGACATTTGCTTTAGTTTTGGTATATTCTTCTTGATTAAAAGATGGGTTTTTGTTTATGTATTATTTATTTTTGCTCTCCTTTAGGTACTATCTGATTCTGAAACTGTGCGGTGGCTGAACCATGCTATTGAAAAGATATGGCTTGTTTGTATGGAGCAGATTGTTTCCCAGAAGATTCTCCTCCCTATTATACCTTGGTTCCTCCAGAAGTATAAACCTTGGACAGTTGTATGTTTCTATCCCCTCTTCTTAATTTTCTACTACCCATTTTTTTTGGTGTTTGGCTTTGCGACATCTTTGTATGCTTAAGCTGCACAATCTCTTTTGCCGGTGAGTTAATCATCCCCCATTTGTGTTACCCCTTAGATTCAGTTATTCAGGTCGTATGTATCTGCAATGATGAGCCTGTAAATTTGGAATCATGTATGGTTATTGAATTCTGATTTTTATTTTTGAGATAATTAATGATCGTAATCAGTAAATATGCAGAAGGATGCTGTGGTACAGCACCTGTACATGGGAAGAAGCCCACCAATGTTTACAGAGATGAGGGTCCTTCATCAATCAACTGGTGACGACCACTTGGTATGTAAAGTATATTGACAATTCTGGTACCGGCTTGGAAGGCATAAAACTTATGGACAATTATATCTTGTCAGTTTACTGTAAGTTATATGAAGGATGGCTAAGATAAATCCTTATTCTTATTATTTAAAATAGATGTGGCACATAGTCTAACCTCAGTAATGGTACCAAAATATTGAAATATTTTGAAAAGGAAAGTGATACCAAATATGAAATGGAGGGAGTATCTGTTAGACTCGGTATTTGTTGCTAATATACCCACTTCTCTCATAAAGTAATTTTTCTTTTCATTGAATGCAGGTTTTCGAGTTGGGAATGAACTTCCGTACAGCGGATGACATGAGTGCAATACTTGCTGTAAAGTTGAGAAAAAGGCTGGGGTTTGGTATGTGGGCAAAGCTCCATTTGATGGGCATGCATGTTGAAGGAAAGGTGATTTGTTGATACTTTGTACAATTCAATAAGCTGTCTCGACTGTTGCTTGGAAGCTCTTTTTGGTTTTGAGCTTATCATGTAACTTGATCCTTGTGGACAAAATTTCATTATATAAGTTGCTGAACTCGAGTAGGATACAACATTAATTAAAAACTTCAAAGGCCTTACCAAACTGCGTGTGGCTGATGCTTGGGTCCTTTTTGTCCAAGTGGCCTTTCTAAAGCCATATCATTCTAAGGACTGTACTGAAGATGTTATCAGTCAATGAGGATTATGTACTATATATGACACTATTTACTGGAAACTAGATATCTGAGGTGAAGGTACACTCATTTACCTCATTAATTACACTTGTCACTCCCTAGGATTACACAAAACTACACTTGGCTTCTACTAACTATTCTTATTCCACTAAGCTACACTTTTTTATTTTTATGTTCAAGAGTTAACAGAATCAATGAAAAGACGGTAATACCCTTCATAAAAAAATAAATTCAGCCAACCCACCCACTCCTCAAACCACTTCATCGCGACCAAACTGGCCAAATCACACATGGTTCCGTCCAGCTGTGGCTCGACAGTGCTACAACATAAGCCCCACTACCCTGGCACCAACACCGAAAAACGAACCAACCATCGCTGCATCTACGCCCCAACCACCACTGCGCCGCCACCGCCACCGAAAACGAGCACACAGAAAGCGACATTTTTCGGAGGTGTAAATTAGAGAGAGAAAATGGTGACAGCGGCGAGACAATATGCATGATAGGGGCTGGAGGGTTCATTTAGTCGCACCAGTGCGAGAGAGGTGCTGGCGGAGACGCAGCACATGGTGCTGGCCATGGATGCGTACAACGACAAGATCAAACACCTGCTCGAGCCGGCTGTAGCGGCATTGTGAGGCAGCCACATCCAGTTCCACTGCATGAACATCAAGAACGACTCCCGCCTCGAAGGCCTCATCATGATGGAAGATGTGGGGTTGTGGGTGATGTGTGCAGGTGGTAGCCATCTGTGTGATTGTGTGTGAGATGGGCAGTGGTGTTTGGGGGTGGGATGGTATTTGGAGATGGGATGACAGCGGGTTGGTCTCGGTTGCCGTCTTCAAGAAGCGCTAATTGATCAAATGCACAATACCGGGCAAAGATGTTATCCTTTTTGCTAGCATCCTTTGATAAGCAAATTGAATGATGTGTGTGTTGGGGGGGGGGGGGGGAGACGGTGGGAAGTGGTGTTTAGGGGTGGGATGATGTGTGCAGAGGGGGATGACAGGGGCGCCGGTGGTGGTTCGCTGGTGTTGACGGCGGTGGCTGAGGAAGGGGAAGACATTGTAAAGGCAATTTGTGTAGATCTAAAAACATTGCGTTGTGCCCTAACTTTATCGATAGATCCTTAACGGGATGGAGTTTTGTGTAAACATACTACAAACCACTGGGAGTGAAGGGTAACAAAAATAGTTAGTTGGAGCTGAGTGTATTTTTGGGTAAACCTCAGGACTGTTATGTGTAATTCGGTATAGTTAGTAGGAGCTGAATGTATATTTGGGTAAACCTCAGGACTGCCGTGTGTAATTAACCCAATTTTAACTACCATTGAGATTATAGTCATTGAGATAAGTATGTTATGAACTAGGAGATTTATGTGACGAGGAAAGAAACACAGTGAAGGTTGGAGTCCTCTTGAGCTTGATAACACAATGTCATAGAACAATTCTCAGCATCCTCCACTGTATGCAATAATACCTAAGAATGATCACCTTCTTAGCTGTGATCAGTGAAAGGTTGGTCAAGACCTGGCCTTCCATTAAACCTACATGGTAAGACCATACTCTCATGAACTTTTTGGATAGGTCCGTGATCCAAAATCTCTGTCATTACTTGTTCTTTCTCATCCTAAGAAGATGAGTTTTCGATTGTGGTGCGTTAACCTAAGAATAGTCCCTCGGGCATGAAAAGAGGTTCCATAGTTGCATCTCTGCAAATCTCTACTTTAAATGTGTCTCTGTGATTTGGTGTTTTTATAGAGCAAGATGATAATTACCTTCATGTATTTCTTCACATTCTGCTACACCCAGTTGAACTGGATTTGAAGTGAATGGTTTTGAGATTATAGTTCCAAAGTGATTCAGGTGAAGATGAGAGAATTTCTTGAGATGGTTTGGACATATTTAAAGTGGAACTATGGATGGTCTGAGGTAAAGAAGTAGTTACGCAAAATTCAGAACTGTTGCCTGAAATATGTCTACAACTTATGTGCGGATGTTTAACGACTTTTAAGTTTGCTGTAGGTCTTAGGGTGCAAGCGTATAGCCATCCTGCTATTTGATGAACATGTTCTGCAACATGTAAAGCAGCATATAAATATAGGGTTACAGCATCAACCACATATAGAGGGAGAGTAAGAATATCTGTGCATGCAAGATAGGGTCCCTCCAATTTCGATCAAGGGTGTGACTAGGATCATTAGAGTTCAGTTGAGATGGACTGTGCACTAGATAAACCAATGTTTTTGCTGGAGATCCAACATTGATTTAGAATTTTTTTATAACAAGTTAATCTATTGGTTGCGTTATAGGTTTCTCCGGCAGCTCAGGTGCCACATGGGCATCTCTGGCCAAATATGGCCACACGTAACCTTGGGCTTCTTCAAGGTAGAGAATGGTGGGTTAAAGGAGAGGCACTAGCTAGCTTCATTTTCCCCAGGTGCTCTGTCTGCCAGGGTCTATTCCTCCACAGAGGTCGCTAGTGCCTAGAACTGCTGGTGTCCTGAGCTCCACGAAGATTCATGGTGGCGGGCATGTTTTACCCACTGCAGCCTCTTGGAGGCAGCAGTAGCTAGCTATCTGAGCCTTGAGGAGAGAATGTGATAAAGAGTGTCCCATATCCTCTGTCAAGAAGGTACGACTTATACCTGTTCCCCTGCAGAGCTTCCCCGTCGCGAAGTGTTAAATCTGCTTGGTTATCCCTATGCCCGGGGGCCTGTTCGTCTTTGGTACTGTACTTCGTCTCCACCATTTTTTTGGCTTGATGGCTATGTGGCTAGGCCTCATATTCTGCTTGGCGTAGAATAGCCCCATTGAGCATTGTTTGGAAAAACTTTTTTGGATCAAAAGCGCATGCATAGAAGTTGTTATAGATTATGCTGTAACTAAGAGATATGCATATAATGCATATAAAATGTCTAGACAGATTCTGTGCCGCAATAAAGTTATGGAGGAAACAGTCTCTGCATTTATAAGTGTTTGCTTAAGCTTGAATAAGTATGACTAAGTAGAGAAAAGATGTTGAATAAGTTCACCAGATTGGGTTCTATTGCTCCCACTATAATATGCAGAAAAGAGTAGAAATATGTATTCGCCATAGTGTCCCTGGAGCCAAGGCGCAAGGTGCCGGCGAACGCCTTTTTGAAGTGAAGCACAAAATGAAAATAAATAGATATTAATGCATTAAGCCAATAAAATCACGAAAAAAATTCAAAACATTGCAATTTAACAAATCTTCAACACTAGAAAAAGTTTCAGATCCAATGATTAGCAGTTAATCCTAAGTGAACATAACAACGTCTTCCTCATCATCAGTGAGGGCTAAGGCAACAATGTCTTCTTCATCATAAGTTTCAAGTCTGGTAGAGAATCCTTTTCAATTCCATCTTTTTTGTCTACAAGGTGAAGTGAAGGAGTAGATTTACTTGAAAGAGAGCAAAAATTTAACGACGTGGCGCTAGCACAATAAACAACAACTAGACAATCGATTGATTGGGGATTTGGGATTTTAGGTTTTTTGTGTTTTAGATATTGATTTATTATGTTATGAATCAAAGACAATGAATGGTTGGGATGATGTCATGATGCAAAAATGAAAAATCGAAGACTAGGATTTTGGGGCTTTTTTTTGTGCCTCCATCACTGCCTTGAGCCTGGGAGCCTAGGCGCGCAAGGCGTGCGCCTTTTTGAAGGGGCTGCGCTTAGCTCTAGGCTCTAGGCGAGGCGCATACCCTGCGCCTGGGCGCGCATCTGATAACACTGATATTGGCTGCACAAGACCATGGACATTGTTTACCATCTTGGAGTTGATGGATGCTGGGGAAGCTTGATCCATACTTGGTGTATCTTGCAAGGATGTTCCACTAATCGTGGCTGGCACACTACAACTGGACTTGTTTTATCAGTTAATACACAAGCACAATTTTCAAATATTTATTAAGATATCAGATGGGTGCTATAGATTAATTTAGGCTACAGGGGGTCCCCACTTTATTTTTTTAACCGCCTTCCCGACCTCACATCCTTTCTTCCTTGGCATTTGAACTCTTAAAGGTCATGAAGCAACATTTTCGGTGGCTCCTTCTAGGTTTATTGATGGATATACCTGTTACTTTAAGTACCCTTCTTTTTCTCTTGTAGGTCTTGGTTGGGGTGAAGTTCCTCCGGAGGTGGCCTTTTCTTGGTCGTTTAAGGGTCTGCTTTGCTGAGCCACCATACTTTCAGATGACAGTGAAACCTCTTATTGCTCACGGTCTTGATGTTACAGAACTACCTGGGATTGCTGGATGGCTGGTAAGTAAATTGTTCTGGGTTTTCGCACAATGAAGTACCTGTCTCTATCTAATTTCATTGTTCTTACCAAAAGTTTATCGTCTTTTTCTCTTTAATTAGGATAATCTTCTGGCTGTTGCTTTTGAGCAAACACTTGTCGAGGTGAAGTGCTTAGGACCTCTAAAATACCTGCGATTGTAGTTTGGGTCGGATATGTTTAAGTAGAAATCTCTATCTATTGTGGTTTGATAGAATTGGTAATGATTTTTGCAGCCCAATATGCTAGTGGTTGATGTGGAGAAATTTGCTTCACCCCAACCTGGAGGTAATGTCTGACATGAAATTATCAGCTAGAATATTGAGATTATCATATATTGTGAGATTTATTGCTTTGTAACCGATTAATGTTGTAATTGTTAGAGGTGTCCCAATGCCTGAATGTTTGTATCACATACGCGTATCTATTACAATAATAAAGGTGCAATAAGCTACATATCTTTACTGCATAACATAATTGACTTCATATCTTGCATTCCAACACATGTTTCCATTGAGAGTATTCTTACCATTTATATAAGATTTCAAAGAATGCCGTCAGCACCTTAAAATACTTAGTTCTGGACTACATGTGAAAGTTGAGTGGTATAATTTTGTACACCGTTTTTACATGGTAAGCAGTGATGATGGCTTTGTAAACTTATATGAACTTTATCTCCCTTTTGTTAAAGATATCTGCTAGTGCATCTAGAATGAGATGTTTCTCTCTCTGGCCCTCTCTTTCTCTCCATCTTCAGCTTACCTGTTGGGGTTTGACATTTCTGACGAGAATGAAGTACTCTGGGCCTCTAAGGCCTGTGTGGCTTCGTCTGGAGCCGCTTATCATACTGAGCTTTAAGTTGGTGCAGTAGAATTTACGTGGGTCATAATATTGTCCCTTCATTTCTTTCTTTCCAATTCTTGTTATAATTCCTGCTTTCTTAAAAATTAATTTCATGTGTTCAGAAAGTTGGTTCACAGTTGATGCAAAGGAACCTATAGCCTATGCCATTGTGGAGGTTATTGAAGCAGCTGACATGAAGCCAGCCGACTTAAATGGTTAGTAATAAATCAGTATAAGCCTTATACGACATAGCCAAATACTGTTACATGTATAATGATCGAAGCTATTTTTAGGGTTTGCTGACCCTTACGTGAAAGGGCAACTCGGTCCATACAGATTCAGGACTAAGACGCAAAAGAAAACACTGTCTCCAAAATGGCAAGAGGAATTCAAAATTCCTATCACTACATGGGAGTCACCTAATGTGCTTGCAATTGAAGCTCGGGACAAGGATCGCTTCGTTGATGATACACTGGGGTCTGTTTCTGTATCTCGTAGTGATAGCAAAGCAGTCAGTCTGCCAGCAAAAATCTTTTATTTCCTTTCTTAGATTAATGAGAAATTATTACCTTGTTTACAAACTTCATGGGAATGTCTAAATCCACACCTATACTTGTCCACACCTCATGTGATTATGAAAGGGTTTAATATCTTGTCGCTGTTGCACTTTTTACCATCAAATGAGGTGTCGAAAAGCATATTAGGTTATTGATTAAGACTTTCCCATTTCAGAGTTACTTGAACCACGTGGAATCTAGGCTGATAATTCTGAGGTCTTGAGGCCAATTTGGAAAGTATCATGCCCTATGGTTGGAAAATATTAAATTGATAATTTGTTAGTTGCCCCGGAGAAGCCATACCCTTAGGAAGTCATTTTCTTCATTGCCCAATAAGTGGCTGCTTGGCTATTGGTATGCAGTTTGCGCATACATGACCATGTAATTTGGTTGTGTTGATTATTATGAAATCCTTAGTTGGTGCCATCTCTCCCATCTTATGACAGGGACTGTTCCATAAGCATAAACGATCTTAGGGATGGCCAGAGACACGACCTGTGGTTGTCACTTGAGAACATCAAAATGGGGAGATTGCATCTTGCAATAACTGTAGTTGAAGGCAATGAAAAGGTAACGCATTTATATAACTCTAATGACCAAGACATGGCAATGCAAGGGCTGTACCATTTTATGCAAGCAATACTTTCTTTCCCTTCTTGGAGGGACATAATCTGTTCGTTTTGTTAGAGCCATCACATTTGACTTAAATAGCAATAAATTCAAACTTTCTGAAGTGGCAGAAAGTTAATGATTTGAAAAATCAAAATTTGGGTGAATCTTAACGTTTGTTTACAAGGAATGTTGAACTTTTAATATTGTGCACAGGGTGCAGATCAACAATGTGACGGGGAAGCATTAAACAACGAATACAAGGATGATTCATTTGTGAATGATACTGTTCATACAGGTTCCTTCTCGTTTGTACCAGCAGAGAACTCTCCCCGACTGCCAGATAAATATGAACCCATCGGCATGGAAGGGCAACCAGAGACTGGGATATGGGTGCATCGTCCTGGGGCTGAAGTCCCACAAGTATGGGAACCAAGGAAAGGCAAAAACAAGGTCCGTGATAGTCAAATCCTTCAGGTGGGTGGTGATCCCATGGGCAGTTTCAAGTCTTCGGCGTCTGGATCATATAGAAACGACAGCAGCAGCACCGATGAAAGCCTGGAAGGGAATAAAACACATCAGAGAAATGCTGTTCAGAGGGGCCTACAGAAAATTGGTTCAGTGTTTCACAGAAGTCCCAGGAAGGAGGATAAATCCAGCCCAAAGGAAGAGGCCGTTCCACTTCCACATGATAACCTTAAAGCAGTGAATGCTAAGGAGATTGGTGTGACGTTCATAGTGGAGGATAACCTTGCGGCTCTGTCTTCTGTTAAGGCTCCAAACGAGGAAGAGGGAGAGAGTCCCGAGGGAAGTGATCCAGAAAGCCCAGATAAGGGGCATGTCAGAGAGATGGCAAAGAGTATCTTCAAGAAATCTGCTCGTGGCATAAAGCATGCACTCTCTAGAAAAGGGTCGAGAAAATTTAGAGAGCCAGAATCAATACAGACTGAGAGAGACATTGGTGGGGAATCAGACTCTTCGGACGAGGAGTCTCTTCCAGCATCAGCTTATAGTCCTCAAGGTGAAGGGAATCTAATTCCATCCATTCCCATAACAGGCCATGGTAGCGAGTCCTATAAGTCCGAGAAAATTATTGGTCAGCCAAGTCCAAGTGGCCCTGGTTTGAACATTGTTGACCACACAGAGAATGTCGAAGTTGGAGGTTTGGAAAGCACAGGTGACGAACCATCAGGCAGCTCCGAGAAGGAAGGTGTTGGGCTGGTTGAGGAGGGTACAAATTCAAAGGTTGCCGAGAGAGGCTTGGGAGTTGATACTTGACATTTTATATTTTCAAGCGAAAGTTGTGGTTATCTGTACATCCACTTATACAGAACGTCTAGTGCTGGTTTCGTTGAGTCATTGTGTCTACGGTTGCTACTGAGAGGTTTGTAATGGCGTGTAAGATAGCCCAAAACAGTGATTCTGGTAGATTCTGTTTACGGATCTGTATGTAAGTTTTGCTTTAGAAATTAGTTGTCGTTCATTGATTTTTCGAATGGCACAACTTTAGTGTTCCACTTTGAAGTTCCTCCATGGCAATCATAACAAAGTAACAAAAGCGGCCAGGGTACAGATTGAAAAATTTGTCCAAACCTTCCGATCTTCGGTACAAGTCATTCTGTACAATTCATGTCTACCCTTGCTTTTGATAAAGCACATCAAACAACGTTTTGCAACGGCGGAAGCATGGTAGTGCAAAAGGTCTAGAGAGGCATCTCTCGAGCCTATGAAAGCCAATACCAAGGCTGTACAGAATGACAACTTCCGAGCTGATTTCCAGGACGCGCAGAGAGCAGTTTTCTTGGAAGCAAATCAGTCTGTGTCCCTCTGACTATTTTCCACAAGACACGACCCGGTGGTTTACACATGAAATTCTTTGTTTCTGCTTGCCGGTGGCGGTGGTATAGAAGCTTCTAACAAATCAAAGATAGTTCCAAGTGAGCATAGCTTGTCCTTTTCTTTTTCTGGTTGTTGAGGAACTGCACCTAGATGAAGAAAGCATGATGGTCTTCCATAGATGATTCCTTTCCCTGACTAGCAGCTTCAGCTCCTGATGCATTAGTTCATGCGGCAGATACAGAATTAATTTTACATATGCTTTATCTTGGACAAAGCAAGGATCAGAGCCTCGGGCACTACACAGTTCTTTTTAGGCCTATGGTCCTCCATGAACATGGGATCTCAACTTCAAGGTACGCTAGCCTTTGTTATTGCATCAAAAGAACTGCAATCGAAACTGGAACTTCCCAGCACGCATTCCAGAATCCGCTTCCACATCCCCATCCTTGGCACAAAATCATTCTGCACCATTTGCTTGACCACCCAGTCTACATCTTCTAACAGATTCTCACTGCAAAGGCCATGTGTAATCAATTTATACGACTCAAAACAAGGATTCACACCCTTAAATAACATCTTACGCATAAAATCCTTCGCGTCAAAAAACTTCTTTGCATCTAGCAAACCATATAACACCTCCTGATAAGTCCCTGGATTGGGAACACATCCTTTGAGCATCATCCTATCAAAGACCTCGATACTCTCTTCAATCCTCCCTTGTTTCCTAAGCCCCAAAATCAAGATATTGAATGTGACCGCATCCGGTTCCACAGACTCCCTTTCCATCCTCTCAAATAACCGAAATGCCTCTTCAACCTTACCGCGCTCACACAACCCGTGCATCAACGTCGAAAATGTCCTCACATTCGGCATACAACCCTGTTTAGGAAATTCGTCGAGCACTTGCAGTGCACCATCTAAATCCCCACAACCACATAGCCCTTTGATCATAATGTTCAAGCAACATGCATCAATTTCAACACCCAATCTCAAACCACCCATGTAAACCTCATGTACTACATCAAACTGCTTAGTCTTAACAAGCAAATTCAAAACATAGTTAAAGGTTTTCACACTGGGCCAGCACTTATAACTGGGCATATCGAAAAGGGTCTCGATAGCCCGGTTTATACGGCCGGCTTCATTGCCGTAAATCTTGATCACACCGTGAAAAAACCCATCCGAAAGTCTGCAACTTTTTTCAGTTTTAATCATTTGCATGACATTTTCAATGCCATCAAAGTTCTTGGCTAGGGCAAGCTTGTTGATCACGGCAGCATAGAGGGCTTCTGTTGGCTTGTAGTCTTTCCGGACTGAGGCTTGGGCCAAGACTGGGAGGACTGCATCTGGGTCTCTTAGGGCTTGGAAGATCTTGACGAGCTCGCTTGGGCTTAGCCAATCTTTGTGCTCGAGTATGTTGAAATTGGTGGGTTCTTGGAGGAGGGGATTTGATGGGGAAAGCGAGGAGAGCAAGGAGGATTGGAAGGTTGGCTTGAGGAATTTGGTGTTGTGAGCAGCAATTGAGCGTGAAATCATCTCTTGGCTTGTCAAGAATGTATTGGCATCGACAGGGTCGACGGGGAGAGAAGTGGGGATGGAGCTTACTCGGTCGGACTTTCAAGGCTCTACTTGAGCTTACTTAGAATTAAGTTACTAAAAGAGTTACTAGAGTATGTAAAACTACGAGCCCAGTACTTCTTAGTCGTGAATATTTGAATTGGTTGATCTCAGGGAAGCAAGAATTTTAAGAAACATTTGAAATTTTTTTGTTTTTGAGCAGAAAGATCGTTTTCAAGTAGTGTTTGATAAATTATGTAATATTCCATTAATTGGTATGAAGTTATCGACAAATTTTTTTTGTCTAATCCACTTCATTTCTTTTTGTCCAAGTCACTTATGCTTCTTCTTTTTTTTTTTCCCCCAATCTTTGGGCTACTTTGCCGGAGTCACGGTGGCGGCTGATGGGGCTATGAGATTTGACCTCGGCAATCTAGTTAGACAGGAGGTTTTATGGAACTTAGCAAATTAGACCTTCATAGACTGCTTGAAATTGTTCAAAGTATCTGATTAGACCTAGATTCTGTCCACTTCTGTGAAAATAGGAAGGGTACCAATAGAGGAGATCCATTTCGCACTTCGAATAGTAAGAAAGAAAAATGACAGGTGCAATTGCAGCGAGGTGAAAGAAATATTTCCACTCCAATGTCATAAAGGAATTTGAAGGAAGGACTCTCTGTCTTGGGGGAGTTTAGGATGACAAACTTCTCATCACCCACAATAGGAACATGGCTACCAATATCTCATTGCAACAACCTGTTAATTGATGAGTCTTCGTGCACAACTTCACCATTTGGTGCCACACAAAGAAATGACTTCAACAACTAGCGACACAACAGAGATAAGGCTGGCTAGTTATTTGAGAGTATTGAAACCTCTCCGATCTTTACAGTGCGACCGGGAATATAGGTTGCTTTTAATTCACCAGTATCATTTTGGAATGAGAATTGAGTGAGTTGCATAGTCCTAAAAATTCCATCTCCAAACCGGATAAACTACGTGAAATGATAGTTCTGTATATATCAACCAAAGATAGCCCTGTTATATACATCGTATTTTTACAGAATGCACTTCCACAGTATGTACCGTGAAAAATGTATGTTAAGAGAGCGTAAATTTAAAGAGATGATTATTTGTGCTTCTTTTTCCCTGGAAGAATTGGTTGAATTTGCACCCCCCTACTGTAAGCCTCATTGAAAAGAAAACGAGTCTGAAAAGCTGAGATGATTGGGAGCCATGCCAAAGAAGCTATTGGTGCGAAAAGAACGATTCCCATTCCATAGTCGTAAGCTTGAGCAAAAACCTCTACGAAGTCCCAAAGCCCTGTGGTCTCTATCTTAGGCCTCAAAGCTTGTGCAACCTGCATAAACAATGAGAAGAGTTTGAACATTTACGGGAAAGATGTTATCTCTTTTGCTTATGAAACAAACAAACTGCAGGAATTCAACTCACCAATATCAAACCCCACCCGGTTGGCAAAAATGCCAGGCAGCACACTGTCAAGTCCTTCAAGGATAGTTTACAGATGACACAGAGATATTATGGTTGCTAGAACACCCAGGAAAAGAAAATCTTTAAATAGACGGAAGGCAAGATGATGATTAGCGCTGAGATAATGCCTGCCAACATTCACTACCTGTGCAGCATATCAATCACCATGTTGTTTATTGAAAAGATTAATATGCCAGTTTGAGGACAAAAATTTCGGGAATAGAGGTACTGCGAGCACTATATTTGTAAATAATATCACAAATCCCTATGGAAATTAGGATTGAAACATAAAATAAGCGATGCAGAAGTACTGCTTATGCAGAGTCAAAGGAGAGGCACTATTGAGAGAGAGAAACTTAACAGTGGAATTTTGAACATAACTTTCAAGGTGTATGCTCTGTATAATAGCCTAGAAGAAAAAAAAAACATATATTAGATGGAGCTAATGCCTTATTTCTTTGGGGTAATACAAAATCAGGTCCCCAGTTTTGTGTATGGTTCACTTTATAGTGCATTGAGCATGTCCATAAAATACAATGGTGTTTCATTGTAAGCTATACTAACAGAGTATAAAAGGTCAAGGAGCTGGAATGCCTCACCATAAGGTCAATAACTAACTGAGTTCCACAAGTCAATCCACCAGCAATATTAACTTCAAGCAGCATTTGTCTTGGGAGGTAATTACTTTGACTATGTTCAGCAGGTAAATATGCTAAAATATGCGTGCTTGCATTATGTAAAATAAATTGGAGGTTACCTTGACTAGCAGGAAAATCATGATGATGACAACCCACGAAAGCACATAGACAATGAAGTTTTTATTACGGTGAGATATGTCGAGGTGGTAGACCAGACCATACTGGTAAATGAAAAATCGCAAGGAAAGAAGTATCTCAATCAATCGAGAACACAGCCCTGAATGTCGCAGATGGGCTTGTTCATCATTCCACCAAGACTGCCAGCTCTTATCCTGTTGAATACCTATTCCACCCTGCTGCTTGATCCACTTGTTCCAATCTTTCCAGTCATCAAC
>JAVXUP010004007.1:0-45286 GCA_033070095.1 Escallonia herrerae | reverse complement strand
TATTCGATTGCTGTGCCCCATATCCACGGGGGAAAGTTGGATTTCGGGCCCTGGTCAACGGGGCTTGTACGTAGATGCACAGTACTGTTGCTCTGTGGTTCTCCCATGCGTCCACAGAATTTTATCCCGGATGGAGGAGGGATTTCGGGCCCTAGTCAGGGGGGCTCGTACGCTGACCGCAGCATATCGTTTGAGCTAATGTTGGGACTGAACTGGTTGTTATGAAGTTTTGCGATAATCATTATATACTTCAGTTTTTGGTTTCATGTATTTGTTTTGTTTTACCCGATGATTATCAAATCTATAATTTTTAGATATCTTAATGATGCTATAATATAAAGTGAGTTATTTTCTGACATGCTATGGTCCGCCTAGTTGAATCATTGGTTACTTACTGAGCACGTGGAAGCTCATCCCTTACTTATCATTTCAGGTTGAAAGTAAGGTGATGGTGAGGAGCATAGGAGGAGAAAATTTGGTGCGAAGCTTCGGAGACTGCATGAAATGAGTCGCTAAATATTAGATTTTCTGTTTAGCTTTAGTTGTTGACAATCAGAGTTATGAAAAGTTTTAGTATAAGTGATGTATTCAAATTAAAATATGATAGTGTAATTAATGTTTTGGAGAAGTTTTAATTTCCGCTGCAGCACATGTTGGTTTTAAGCGAGTAAGGCCTGGCAGAGCCCTCGGTTGGAGTCCATTGGGTCTGCGGCCGGTCACGTGCCTATCTCGCGGGCCTGCCCGTGGGTTCGGGTCGTGACACAGTGAGCTAGACTCCTTTCAAGCCGACCAACCACGTGTCTTGTTCCCTGTTGAGGTCAACAACGAGGAGGACGATCTTCCTCTTCCAACAACACTTCTTGTAGGAGAAGAAGTCGTAGATGATGACGCGGAAGATGTGAAAGTGTTGGAGATGATGTGACCGAGTCTACTGATGAAGAGGATGAATTAGAAGATGAAGAGGACGACGAGTCCCACGAAGAAGAGGACGACGAGGAAAGTGATGAAGATGATTCGCAAACTGAAAATGATTGACTTGTAATGTTGTAACATCACGGGAAAAATGTAGTAACATTTTAGAACTTGGTGTTTATTGATGTGTTTTTGCACATCCGTTCATATATATATATATATATATATATATATATATATATATATATATAGTGCCGATGATGATTTCTGCCAAATTATTGTTTTTAATGTGTTAATGTCTTTGTAATTTATCTATATGAAGTCAGATATGGATAGGATACGGGCTATTCGTGGCCGGGCTGGACGCCGAGCTGCTTCCTCCCCGGTGGGTCCCACCTCGTCATTGCCTACTGATGACGAGGCACAGAGTGATCGCGGATAGTAGATGGGACCCCAGCCCGAGCCGTCGCCCCAGCCCGACGCAGATTCATCCCACACGCGCGTGCATTCTCCATCTTCCGTGGGTTCTACCTCAGGTATAGTTGATAACGGTGTTTAGTACATTTTCGCTAGCCTTATATTTAAAGTATATTGAACTGTATTAATGTCTGTGTTTTGTAGGATCTCGACGAGGCCGTGGTCCGACACGCGGGGTACGCATCGACCCCCAGCGTAAACAGAGAGTTACGCTCACGCAGGAGGGCCTGTAAGTACTAAAAATATCACCTCATGCCTTATATTTAAAATTTTGGGGTGTTAATTTATATTTGAACTGTATTAATTTATTTATTTACTTCTTTGGCAGGATCCTGGAGAATCAGGCGAGGACGAAGATCGGCGTTCTTGTGAAGGGCCGATTCTTCGAGCCACGCCTGTACTGGAAGGACTGGGATGCCGCTGCGAGGGAGGCCCTATGGGAGGAGTGGCTGGTACGGTGAAGTATTTTTTTCAGCGTTAGTAAATGTTTAATTAGAGTTTGTTTTATGTTGTTAATTTGTGTTATTGAATGCCTTACAGGAGGGGTTCACGTTTGACACGCCTCAGCAGCAGGCACTGGGGCAGCAGGCCTTCTTTGCCTACATCGGCAAGAATTACCGCCGATGGCTCCACGACGCACGGGACCGGGCGAAGAAGATGCTGCCCGAGGGTGCCCCGATGACGGAGATGACGAGATATCCCCCACATTGGATATCTCACCGTGTATGGGGGAGATGATAGATCGGTGGGCTGCGGATCCAGGTTGGGACGCCAAGAGTAAGAGCGGGGCTGAGAACAGACAGAACAGAGATCCGACGCACACGGGGGGGTCGGTGCCACACGACATCGTCCGACACATGAACGCGGTCGAGCACCCGGATCTGGAGGAGGATGAGGTCATAGCTCTGACGTATAATCAGACGCACGTGCGGAAGAAGGACAAGGACGAGGCGCACCGGGCGGGCGACTATATTTCAGATATTGCCCGGCGGATCGATGTGAGTCAATTTGTTTAAGTTGTTAATGTTTTGTCTTTCTATCCTCAATGTCTGTTTCGTTAATTAATGCCCTAACATATCGTTAAACCACTATTTTTGCAGGCCTCGTATGAACAGCTAAGGGGGTCCGAGCAGCAGTCCGGACAGCCATCAGCGTCCACTAGTACGGCTGCGAGTACTGGGGGGTTGAAGCGATGGCTGGATACGCCGGAGGTCGTGAATCGGCCGAAAGGCCGCATACGCGGCCTGCCTAGCACGACTGCTCGTGCCGTGATAGGAGCGTCCTCACCCCCTACGAGGCCCTTTTACGACGGTGAATCCGTCGCTAATTTTTTTGGCGACGGATTTTAGACTTTTAGCGACGAATTTTCCCGTCGCTAAAAGCATTTTTTCTTGTAGTGATTATAACTTCACATCTTATTTATATTTATTATACTATCATTACCCGTTTAGACAATGCCTAATTGGATACTAGATGAATTAACGGATCTACGTATTTGCAATCAGAATTAACTTAAAATGATAAAAACAAATTCTCTATACCACTTTTAATGTTATCTAAAAGAAAATAGAATGAATTAAATTAATTTTAGGTGACAAAAGATTAGAGTAATGAGATTGGAAGCTATTGATAGCATAGTTACTCCTTCGTCTTCATCACGTAATTCTTTCTTGTTCAATAAGGAAAATCTTTATAACGACATTAATTTAAAAAAGTATTCATGTATTTGCAAATAGATAGGTAGTTTTGTCTTATGGGTTCGAAATTACTAACCATTCACTGCATTTAGAAAGTAAATGCGTTAGATACTAAACATATAAGAATATCTTTCTCAAATCAAATACGAAAACTATTTTATAAAATAAGGTGACGAAGGACGATTGTTATACATTCATGATAACTATTGTGTTTATCTAGTTGGACTACAGAATTATATAAATATCAAAAACAAATAAAAAATAATTGAAAGCTAAAGTCAAAAAGTTATGATTAAATAGATGCCGGTGTAAAGATAAATATTATTTTATTAATTGTTAAATGCCTTTAGTTTAGGTTATGCAACAGTATAAAATTATAAACATTTGTACTTCAAAAGAGTGGTGGGTAAGACCATCATAAGGAGGCGGACAATTAACATTTTTTAGATGGATTCATAACCTTTTTTTTATAACAATCATCATGCATATACATATTGATTTTAACCTACCGCTTTGACTTCAATTAAATTAACATGTTATTTGAATCATAGAAAATTGATTGCTGTAATCTACAAAATACACGGAGTTATGACTTTTCTGTACTATAATCTTAATTTGTCACGTGTTAAGGTTTACGTGCATCGCAAATGCATAGTACTAGTAAAGATAAATGTCTCCACTTAGGATCCAAAGCTAATTTTGAATTGACAGGCAATGACACCTTCAGGAAAAACTTATCTCTAACGTATGTCAAAATTGCTCTGAAATATTTTAGTGACAATTTCTTGTGCAAAAGGTTTGATGCAAAAAGAAATTTCTCTGCCATATTTATGAGGTGTTTGTTTACATATTTCATTACCAGAATTTTTAGTGACAATTTCTTGTACAAAGGGGTTGAAGCAAAAAGAAATATCTCCGCCATATTTATGCATTTGAAGGTCAATGAATAATATTAATATCCCACCTTTATACTTTTCATTCATGTACAGATACCACTCTCAAGATAGGCTGAAATGCAGCTTAAGCAGATAAGCGTACATTAGAAAGACTTCAGAACGGGGGTTCATTCGCAATTACAATTGCAATGTTTATTATTTTAGTTTAAAATTCCAAAGCATAAATAGACACCTATTGTTTCATAAATGATGGCTACATTAACATTTTTAGTGATTCAAATTCAATAACTGCTGTATGTCTAATTGTACTCTTGTAGCAGTTCTAGTTCTGCAAACAACAGGATTTATTTTTGTCAAGAAACGAGGAGGGTTTCAGGAGATTGGAAACTCGGTGAGGATACCGCATTCAAATACCAACTGTCCTAAATTTTCACATTGTATCTGCTAAATGTGTCCCTTTTTTCTTTTGCAGATCTGTGAGATTGCTAGGCTTCTCAATGCTACCCTGGTCAGTCCTGAGATCCAGTCAACTACAAGCAACAAAGGAATCAGGTGTGGTCTTGAAGTGTAATTTGATCAAAACTAGGGTTAAATTGTGTACCAGGCAATTCTAGGCCATGGTCTAGGTTGAAGTGTCCATGCCTTCTTGTTTCTAATAAGAAAACAAGGTGTCATAGATGTCACTGCAGAATGTACAGAGAAATCAATAAGAGAAGGAAGAGATTGAATAGTATACGACCAGTAGACCTGGCAAACGGGTATACCCGCCGCCGGGTACGGGTAAAATCTGTTCGGATCCGGGTAAATGCGGGTTGGGTATATTTTACCCGGATTTTTTTGGATAGACATTTTAAGGATCCGTACCCTACCCTTGTGGGTAGGGTATTACCCGCGTGTAATAAATTATATATATATATATATATATATATATATATATATATATATATATATAACAAATGTTCTTCCTCTTTCTTCAATCTATTACTCCGGTATTACACAAATAGAAACTCAAAATTTCACAACAATCACCACGAGATTAAGATTCAAGATTGAAGATCAGGATTATTTAATAAACAAAATAAAAAAGAAGAAATTTTAAGATCTACGACGGTGAACTTTAGATCTGGCCGGCGAGTGGTGATGGAAAACTCAAATCTGGTGGTCGAGCACCTTTCATCTCCAGGGTCAGCTGCTAGATCCGATGCGACGGAGTGGAGATCTTCCTTGATGGAGTAGCGATGCAGAGAAGAACGACGACGAACACTACAAGAAAACAGGCCTTTAGCGACGGGGAAATCCGTCGCTAAAAGCATTAGCGACGGATTCACCGTCGCTAAAAATCCCTCGTATAAAAGCCCGTCACTAATAGTTTAGCGACGGAATCTTTTAAATCCGTAGCTAAATATGTCATTTTTGCCGACGGATTTATTTTTAATTAGCGACGGATATTCTGTCGCTAATTATATTTTTAGAATTTTAATTTATTTTCTTTTTTGTCAAATTAGCGACGGATAAAATTTATTTAGCGACGGAATATTCCGTCGCTAAATAACTGATTGTAAGAATACTTTTAGCGACAGAATTAATCCGTCGCCAAAAGTCAATTTTTTTTTTTGAATTTTTCAATTACCCAGACCTGTAATACAATTTTCAATTCTCAACAACAACACGCAATAATCAATACTGAAAGAAATATATATAATCAATTATAAAAAATATTTATTATAAAAAAAACTCATATATGTACAAGCCGGGAACCGGATACAGCCGGTTAGGAGAGGGGAGAAGAGTACAAGCCGGGTGCGGGGGCCGGGGGGGAAGCTAGGAACGGGCATGGGAAAGGGCTCATCAGGGGTTGCCGAGTCCCGGATCTGGATCCTGCTGATCCGGGGCCGGCTCGGCCTGTCCAGCAGTGCCCTGCTCCCTGATCATCCTCACCACCACTGTAGCAATGCGCTAGATCTCCTCGTTGTCCAACTGAGGGCGAGGAGCCAGTGTTTGTGGAGGGGTAGCAGGGGGTGAGGACGCTCCTATCACGGCATGAGCAGTCGTGCTAGGCAGGCTGCGTATACGGCCTTTCGGCCGATTCACGACCTTCGGCGTATCTAGCCATCGCTTCAACCCCCCAGAACTCGCAGATGTACTAGTGGACGCTGATGGCTGTCCGGACTGCTGCTTGGACCCCCTTAGCTGTTCATACGAGGCTTGCAAAAATAGTGGTTTAACGATATGTTAGGGCATTAATTAATAAAACGGACATTGAGGATAGAAAGAAAAAACATTAACAACTTAAATAAATTGACTCACATCAATCCGCCGGGCAATATCTGAAATATAGTCGCCCGCCCGGTGCATCTCGTCCTTGTCCTTCTTCCGCAGGTGCTTCTGATTATAGGTCAGAGCTATGACCTCATCCTCCTCCAGATCCGGGTGCTCGACCGCGTTCATGTGTCGGACGATGTCGTCTGATGCAAATCTTGACTTGACATTAACATCTACAATCCCTTGAGAGCTAACACGGATTCCTCTACTGCATGCGATATCGAACCACGTACACTTGAACATTACCAGGCGGTTTTGGGAACCCAGATATGTTAGCTCAACAATCTCATCTAGATCTCCATAAAAATCCATGCAATTCTAGCATAACAGTCGCCGTTGACCGAGACTCCACTGTTTTGGGTTTGTTTTGTTCGGTCATCATCTTTTACGTTAAACCTAAACCCGTTGATAATATAGCCTCCGTAACAGGATGTTTGTTTGTTAGGGCCTTCGGCTAGTAATTTCAAGCAGGAGGCCACTGGTCTATCCATTGACTGAACCTATTGTAGATGACGGTAAAAATTAAGGATAAATCAGTATACTAATTGGCCACAGAACTGTATATAACACATAATATAATTTCGTTAAACAATCTTACACGGATTTTGAACCACTGTACAAATTGTGATTTCTGATGAGATTCAAGTCCAGCGGGATCAGTGATTAAAGATTCCGCATCGAACTCAGTGCAAACCAATATAGTTGACTCACTTAACACACACTTTCAATTATGTACAGCAATGTAAGTGAATTAAGACTTTAACTTACTCAACGAATGCCGAAACTTCATCGCAATTTAGAAGGGCATATATTGTTGCAGCACTGTACTCTTCATCCTTTAGCCATCGAGTATACGTTAGGCCGAACGGTCTCCCTGGCTGCTTAAATAGAATTCGTCGGCAACGAGTTGAACCATCTTGTTGCCAATGGACTTCTCAAAACAACAATTAATATAAAGAAGGCAGGGTTTATAAACAACGAGTAATTGAACCTTCTCTGGGCAATATGGAGTAATTATGGGAAGGACAAGGGCTAATTAGGGCTAACTGTGTTATTAGGGTTAATTACGAGTATTAATTATCGCTAATTAGGGTTGATTAGGACTAATTAGGGTTATTCAGTCCTAATTAGGGTTTAATTGTGCCGAGTAGTGCTGATTAGTCTGAATTAGGTTTAATTGGGTTATGTTAGGGCTAATTAATGTTAATGAGGGCTAGTTTGGCCTCATTATAGCTAATTAGGGTTGATAAGGACTAATTAGGGTTATTTAGTCCTAATTAGGGTTTAATTGTGCCGAGTAGTGCTGATTAGTCCTAATTAGGCTTAATTGGGTTATGTTAGGGCTAATTCATGTTAATGAGGGCTAGTTTGGCCTAATTATAGCTAATTAGGGTTGATTAGGACTAATTAGGGTTATTTAGTCCTAATTAGGATTTAATTGTGCCGAGTAGTGCCGATTAGTCCTAATTAGGGCTGCTTAGGCTTAATTGGGTTATGTCAGGGCTAATTAATGTTAATGAGGGCTAGTTTCGAATAATTATAGCTAATTAGGGTTGATTAGGACTAATTACGGTTATTTAGTTCTAATTAGGGTTTAATTGTACCGAGTAGTGTTGATTAGTCCTAATTAACACTAATTAGGCTTAATTGGGTTATGTTAGCACAAATTACGACTAATTAGGCAAACTATTATCAATATGCGCGTAATTGGGTTCGTTTTGGCTAATTTGGGGTAATTACAGCCACTTTGATTTTTATTAGGTTCTTAGGGTTAATTAAAACTAATTAGGCTCGTTAGAGCTAATTAATTAGGGTTAATTGATTTATTAAAATATTTATTTTTTGAATGTCGGACACCGTCGATCAGATGTGGTGTCCCTGTCTATGTTAACTAACAGGTATCTCAATCCAATTGGGTCCCATCCTCCGTCAACAATCTCAATTCTCAAATGCCGCCCAATGCAATAAAAATGAACAAAAATCACACATTCAATCCAATTGGGTCCCATCCTCCGTCAATAATCTCAATATCTCAAATGCTCAATGCACAATTAACAATCTAAAATCATCAATTAACAACCTAAAATCATCAATTAATAATCACAATTACTTCAAATGCACAGCTAATAACTTAAAATAATCAATTAACAACCTAAAATCACATATCAATAATCACAATTCTCAAATATACAATTAACAACCTAAAATTATCAAACAAATTATCAATGTTCAAATAGGAAAAAAAAAGTTCAAAATGCACATATCTGATGCTCTTGAATTATTTCAATTTAGGGTTCGATTATATTAGGGCATTCAATTTAGGGTTCAATTAGTTTAATTTAGGGTTCGGTTCGATCACGGGCATTCAATTTAGAGTTTAATTAGGGTTCAATTACATCAATTTAGGGTTCAATTAGGGGGTTCTATTGAATCAATTTAGGGTTCGGTTGATTTGGGACATTTAATTTAGGGTTCAATTTAGGTTTCAGTTGGATTAGAGCATTCAATTTAGGGTTCGATTCGATTAGGGCATTCAATTTTGGGGTTTAATTAGGGTTCAATTACTTCAATTTAGGGTTCAATTCGGGGGTTCTATTGATTCAATTTAGGGTTCGGTTGATTTGGGGCATTCAATTTAGGGTTCAATTAGGGGGGTTCAATTATTTCAATTTAGGGTTCGGTTGGATCAGGGCATTCAATTAGGGGTTCAATTACAATTAATTGGTTCAATTAGGTTGAATCGGGGTTGATTACAATTAATTGGTTAAGTTAGGGTTAATCAGGTTTAATTGGGGTTAATTCGTTCAATTAGGGTTACGTGGGGTTAATTACTGTTAATTGGTTAGTTTAGGTTGAATCGGGGTTCATTATAATTAATTGGTTCAGTTAGGGTTAATCAGGTTTAATTGGGGTTAATTCGTTCAATTAGGGTTACGCGGGGTTAATTGCTGTTAATTGGTTAGATTAGGGATAATTACGGTTTGATTAGGAATAATTGGGAACAAATTAAGGATAGTTAGGGTTTATCCGGGCTAATTATGCTTTAATTAGGGTTTAGGGTTTAAGGTTAACCGGTTCAAACAGGTTTAATTGGAGCTAATTACTGTTAATTGGTTCAATTAGGGCTAATCAGGGCTAATTAGGGTAAATCGGGATTAATTAGGGCTAATTGGTTAGACTAGGTTGAATCGAGGTTCATTACAATTAATTGGTTCAGTTAGGGTTAATCAGGTTCAATTGGGGTTAATTCATTCAATTAGGGTTACGCGGGGTTAATTACTGTTAATTGGTTAGATTAGGGATAATTACGGTTTGATTAGGGTTAATGTGGTTTTTAGGGTTAATTGGGAACAAATTAGGGATAATTAGGGTTTAATCGTTACAATTACATTACAACAAATTAAATACAATACAATGCACTACAAAAATTAAATTTAATTACATTACAACAAATTAAATTCAATTACATTATAGCAAATCAAATACAATTACATTACAATAGATTAAATACAATTACATTATAACAATAGATTTAATGCGATAAATAATTTCTAGCATACAATTACATTATAACAACAGATTAATTTCTAGCATACAATTACATTATAACAACAGATTCATTCAATATGATAAATAATTTCTAATCGGGAAAAAAAGTGAGTTCAGGCAGTGGTGGTGCGGGGCGGATGACGACAGTGGCGCACGGAAGGCAGCGGCAAAGGGTGGTGGTGCGGCAGAGGGGGAAGAACTGTGGCGATGGTGGTGCGACTGTGAGGTGGTTGTGGCAGTAGTGGGGTAGCTGCGGGGTGGCGGGGGGGCCTGTCACCGGCGTGGGGGGCTGGTGGGAGGGACGGAGGCGGGGGCCTGTCGCCAGCGTGGGGGGCTGGTGGGGAGGGACGGAGGCGGGGGCCTGTCGCCGGCGGGGGGCTGGTGGTGAGGGACGGAGGGGGGGCCTGTCGCTGGCGTGGGGGGCTGGTGGGGAAGAAAGACGGGGGGAGAGAGAGAAATCTGGGTATTTAAGAACACATTTAGCGATGGACATGTCCCGTCGCTAAAGATCCGTCGGTAAAACCATTTAGCGACGGTTTATACCATCGTTAAAAGACTGTCGTTAAACGTCCGTTGGGAATTGTTTTTCCGACGGATTAATCCGTCGGTAAAATATTTTTTTGGACAACGTTTTTACTCACGGAAATTCCGTCGCTGAAAACACCTTTAGCGACGGAAGTCGTTCCGTCGCTAAAACCCTTTTTTCTTGTAGTGGAAGTGGCGACTTTGTGGCGCTGCTGTAGTGACGATTTCATGATATGACAATAGATCCGTGAGTGGGGGAAGAGTAGACAAAGGGATCGGCGGCGGTAGATCTGAAGAAGGAAAGACGACGGCGGTGCAGAGGCAGAGAAGGAGAGGCCTCGCAGAGAAGAAGGAGAGACTGAGTGAATTAGGACACACTTGTTTCGGTTGTTTGTTTATATATCCTTTGAAAAACGGGTAAGCCGGATAACCCATCATCCGACCCAGACCGACCCAAAAATTACGGGTCGGTTCGGGTACGAGTCTATTTTCAACGGGTAGCAAATATAGGTACCCGTACCTGGGATTTTTGACCGAGTACGGATCAACCCGCGAGTACGGGCATATTTTTGCCAGGTCTAACGACCAGCGACTTGAGGTGGTTGTAATGTTATGAGTCATTCACTCCATACAAGTCATAGACTCATGGTTTACTTTGTTACTTATCATGCTAACTGTTGTTATGTGGAAGTAAGGAGGATATGATTGTGTTACGTTAGTGTGCTTCATAGACATATATCGTCAAAGGCGGATCCAGGAGTCCAACCGGGGGGGGGGGGGGGGTTAGGACCAAAATGTCATAAAACAAATTAACTGCTAACAAAAAAGAATTCGCTTTACGATTGAATACGTTTAATGCAAAATAGATTACTCAATTTGACTAATAATCATATAATTTCACTATTTATAGTGATTTATTTAACTTGTAAAGTTAGTTAACAACAAACTACTAATCTTGCATGAAAAAAACTTTACTCTTATTGTATATATGTATTATTAGTGCGATTTTTAATTTTGTGATGACAATAGTCACGTATAAGTTAACAAACTATAAGAATTTAAATTAAAAAAGAAAAAAAAGAACTAACATTGATATATAAGTGTATACTTTAAATTTTGGAGATTTAGAATTTGGAAGAATGAAGATGAATAAGATAACGAGAAAGATAAAGATTACGACGGCCAGTGACACAAAAAGTAAAAAACACTACAGAATGAAATCTAATACATTTATATATAATATGGTGGCATTTTAGTAAATATTTTAAATATAACTACCTATTATTTAAAACAACTAAAAAAATTTCTCAAACTTTAGGAGGTGCCATGCCCCCTGTCATGCTTGGGCTCCGCCTTAAAATTATGCCTTTTAAGGACGAATAAATTTTGGTTGTTACTAGGGTTGTAGGAATCTTCCTCCAATCTCAGATATAGTGACAATTTAGAGTCACTAAATGGTTCTAGTGACTTGTCTGCTAACACTTTCAGTGACAATTTTTAGCAGTATTTTTTAGCGTCACTATTTAGCATCACCAATAAAAGCCACTAAAATTATTTAGCGACCATTAAGTGTAGCTATATGGGGATAGGAGGGAAGATTCCGTCAACCGCCGTAGCAGCAAATTTTTTTTATATTTTCAGGACGACTAGGTAGTTTCATGCAAATTTTGAGTAGGAGTCTGTATTCCAATAGTAGACTGCCCATTGTTGATGGAGAACTAGGCCTTTTTTATGCGGCATACTTCAGGTTCCTTTTCCGAACCAGCGTTATTTTCTTCGTCTGTAACTCTAAATGTTTGTTCAACTCTTTCTCTGTGATTTACATTTCATGGTGGGAATATTTTACGCTTTTCTTCTTTAGCATGGTTATGATCTTGTCATTAAGTGTATTATTCGAATCATTGATCAAAATCTTGTCATGATTATGATCTTCTTTAGCATGTTACCAAACTTCAACTGAGAGTCATACTCCCGGATCAAGGCTAAGGGTTGCTTTTCATGCCCTACGGTTCCGGCAAGAAGTCCACGAACTTCCCGCAAGAACTTAGAATCGATGAACCACTGACTCCAGATCTGCAAACCGTAAATTCAAATATCTGGGTACTTTCGTTTATTTGACATACTCTACAGTTGAGGGCTCTGGACGGCCATTTATAGTGTATGCGACCCTGGGATGACCGGAGACGCTTTAGCATATTATGGCTGTGCTAAACTACTGCATGTACAATCTTGAGATTCTACATGCAGAACATGTAATATGTTTAATTCCGGTATCAGCTTATCTAGCACCTTATTTATGTTGTGACCCTGAATTCTTCTCAAGGATGTACATATTGAACTCATTCAGCGCCAGTGATCATGGATGGTAAAATGTGAAAAATTGTCAAGGGGAATCTGACAGTGGAACGTAAAAGCGGTTCTTGTCCACTAATGCCAGAAGTAGGGCAGTAAATGAACCGAATTGTTCACGAATGGCTCGTCGTTCGTTCTCTATAAAACTCGTTCGTGTTCGTTCATATAATATACGAACCGAACATGAACAACTTTGTAGAGCTTGTTTATTAAACGAGTCAAATATGAACACTCCAAAATGTTCACAAACGTGTTCGTGAACAACTCGTTTAAATAATAAATTAATTAAAATATTTTTAAAAAATTAACATTTACATAAAACTATATAAAATAATGCATAAAACTGGAGGCCCTGAAGTCAATTAGCCCAAAACCCTAAGCCCGTGAGATTAGCCCAATCTGTGAAGCCCAACATAAACCCTAACTATATAAACTAAAACTAAAACCTAAACCTAAACCTAAACACACATGTTACACAACCGTCTGCTCAACATCCCCTCCCTAGTCTCTCTCTCTCTCTCTCTCATACACACACACACACACACACACAGAGCCTCTCTCCCCCTCTCCCTCCCTCCCTTCCCCTCCCCTCCCCTCAGCACACGTACATCACGGCTTCAACATCGTCTAGGATGCTATCTACGACGCCATCATCGCCTGTCATCGACGTCCGTGATCTCCCCTGCTGAGACTAGTTACCAGAACTTTTCCTATGGAGGTGGGGAATGATTCCATAAACCTTACCGAAGAAAAAGTGCTTAGATATAAAATATCAATTTGCAAGTCTTACCAATGAATCGACGATAATTTTTGGCGTTATCAACCAGACCGATTCTCCTATAAAAAGATCCACGTTGTTGTGCTTTTCATGCAAGCAATCTTACTAGAAAGATGGCTAACGCCTAACAATACTTCCTCGCTCTTCTTTCTTATGATGACACTTGTTCTTGTCTCTTTACCCCCATACCATGAATCTACTTTCGATTTCTTTAAGCTTGTACAGCAGTGGCCAAGCACCTATTGCCAATTGAACCCTTGTGCACTACCCAAAATTAAAACCTTAACATTCGGATGTTTAAGTTAACGATGGTTTGCTTTACCGTATTAGTGACAATGGTTCATGGAAATACAAATCCTTTGAGTTAGAATTCTTAACTATCATTTTTTTTTCAAGATCCTATCTATGTCCGAAATCTTACTGCTCGTTGGCCCAATCACAAGAAACTGGACAAAAGTCTGGGATTTTGGTCATATGTGTTGAAACGATTACAACATTTATTGTGCTACCACGTAACACGTAATGGGTTCGAAACATACCGTACGAAGTCTCCAAAAATTCCGACGTAGGATCCTTGTTGTTACGAGCCTCCAACACGCTTGATCTTTTTCGCAGGTACGAAAACGGCTACTAGAGTCGAGTTCTTCGTCCACGAACCAAATCCTAGAGCTTGGTGATTGCTCTAGAGAGAGTGCTATAGAGAGAGGGTTATTACTATTGACTTACGATTTATTGGGATATCTCTAGCCTTTATATAGAGATACAATTAGAGACTGACTTTACCTCCAACTCTTAGGAGATAAAGATTGTATTTATCTCAAACACTTAAGAGATAAATATTCTCTAAATAACTGTATTTATCCAAACTAACAAATACACATTATCTGTTAGTGGGCGGATAATGGGTCCACTGACCCAATTTATTAACAGCTCCCACTCGCCCACACACAGGGCAAATAAATCGTACAGTCCCTCTTTATCTCTCGTCCACTCATCTCCTCATACAGGAAATGGAACGTGCGACCTACGAGAAAGGATGTCCAGTTGAGGAGTATTGTATTAAGTTATCACCAAACTAACACAATACATCACTCCAAAAAATCTCGTATGTACCCCAGATAGTTCAACTACACCAGATTAAACACTCTCAAATCCCTCATAATGAGCAGTGTTAAACCTCTCATATGTTATGTATTCATGACTCATATCGAAACGAAAATCGACAAAGTCGCCCGGGCTATGAATCACACAACATGATGTAATATTGAACTTTCTTCCCAAAGCCCTCATGTCATTCCAATTAGACCCAACCGCTTTCCTAGACATGCCCCGCGAGACCGCATCATCCATGATCCAAGGGTACATGCTAAAGTAGCGACATTGAGTATCCTCTTCATGACATAGTCTAAGGTGAAAAGGGTACCATATAGGATCAAAAATTTTGATCCAAGTGGCTCACACAGTGACGAAGCAGGGATTCATTCGTCACTCCCACTGTCGGTCTGCATTTAGCACATGCAGTATGATTTGCATGCTATGGCGTAACCCGCAAGGGCGTGTCACATAAATGTATAATAAATACGCCATACGAATCTAAGTCTAGTCGCTGTACAAGCGCCTAACCTGAGTTTTTCAGCCCAGTCACTCTCATAGTGCCTGCCTGAAATCTCACATTCGGCTGTAAACAGGCTACATAGAGTTGTGGAGATACTCTATGATCGACCTACATTTATTAGGTCTCATCTTAGCTCCAACTAAGGCGACATGTTTGCTTTATAAGCTGTATCATCTTATTCGCCCACTTGGCGCTTAAGACAATTATGTCTCATCTTGCTCGCTATCTTAGCGCCAAGGTGAATTACCCGTGTGAGTGGGTCAATTCGAGCCTGGTGACACTCTCAATAAGGATGTATATGTAATCACAAAGATTATCCATTCATTCCAAAATAAACTCAAATCAAGGAATGAAAATTTAATGTAATAAATAATGTCAAGTACATAAGATGCCATAAACATATCAAAACCTACGTAGTCCCATACTCCTAATGTGAGAAAGGAAAACATCTCTAGCAATAGGCTTGGTCAAAGGATCAGCCACCATTCTGCCAGTAGGTATATGCTTCATGGTCACCTCTCCTTGCGCAACTAAAGTTCTAATGAAGTGATAACGAAGGCCTATGTGTTTGATATTTGGGGTCCGTTACAAAATCTAGGGTAGCTGTATTGACACAGTGAACAGTGACAGACTCATCTGCATGAGCTGTAACCCCTAGAGCCTGTAAGAATGACCTCAACCAAACAGTTTCCTGGACTGCTGCTGAACAAGCAACATACTCCGACTCTATCGTGGATAGGGCGATGCAAGACTTTTTCTTGCTGTACCAAGAGATAGCTCCACCTGAAGTGGATATGCGCTCATCTCTATCAGCGCCCCAATCAGCATCGCTGTATACTCTCAATCTCAAGTCTCCACCATGATAACACAGGACGAGATCAGCGGTTCCACGCAAGTATCGAAGGATCCTCTTCACCGCATTCCAATGAGCGGGTCCAGGATTACTCTGATAACGACTCACCATTCCAACGGCATAGCAGATGTCTGGACGCGTACACAGCATAGCGTACATCAGACTTCCTACTGCAGCCGCGTAAGGCACTTTGGACATCCGATTCTTTTCCTCATCATTCTTTGGGCATTGGTCTGTGGTTAAAGTACACGCCTTGTCCATTGGAGTGTCTATGGGTTTTGAGTTATGCATACGAAATCGTTCAATGACTTTCTTGATGTATGTCTCTTGAGACAAACCGAGAAGTCTCTTTGGACGATCACGTATGATTTTAACCCCGAGCACATAATTAGCTTCTCCCATGTCCTTCATCTCAAAAGTTGAGGACAACCACTGCTTAGTGGCGACAATGGAACTCATGTCATTCCCAGCTAAAAGAATGTCATCCACATACAAAGAAAGGATTAGAATATTTTTCTTGGATCGTTTTACGTAAACGCAATGGTCTTGTTCAATCATTTCAAAACCTATAGAGGTAATGGCATGATGAAACCTAAAGTACCACTGCCTAGACGATTGTTTGAGACCATATATAGAACGTTTGAGATGGCAAACTTTGCGCTCATGTCCTTTGACTTCAAAACCCTCGAGTTGAGCCATATAAATCTCTTCGTCTAGTTCTCCATTGAGAAACGCAGTCTTAACATCCATATGAAAAAGTTCTAAATCCTGCTGGGCGACAATAGCTAGGATCAGGCGAATTGAAGCAAATCTCACCACTGGGGAGAAAGTATCTTCATAGTCCACACCCCGCAGTTGGGTATAGCCTTTCGCCACAAGACGTGCCTTATACTTGTCAATTGACCCGTCTACCTTGCGCTTGACTTTTAAAACCCACTTGTTTCCAACAGTCTTGCGCCCTGGCGGAAGGTCAACCAACTCCCAGACCTGATTCTTCTCCATTGAGCTCAACTCATCTTTCATTGCAGCCATCCACTCATTACTAGCAGGTGAAGATAAGGCTTCTTCCACAGAAGTGGGCTCATCTTCATCAGTTGGAGTGCACATAAGAATTTCACCGTCAATCTCAAAACGACGACGTGGAACTCTTCCTCGTGCACCTCTACGCAGTTGAGAATCTTGTTGACCTGATGGTCCTGATGGTGTGCTCCCACTGTCTAGGATGCTCCCACTAGGTTGAAGATCACTTATACTATCTTCAGCGACAACAGGATGAGGAACTAATCCCCACCTTCGCTTGGAGATGGTAAAGTGGCTTCAACTTCCTCTAACTCATAGAGGTCAAGATTCTTACTTGCGTCTCCAATGCTAGGAAAATCATTCTCTATGAAATCGACATCACGAGACTCTATTTCAGTCTTTCCACCATTTGGATGTTCACCATACATCACATAGCCTTTAGAGTTTTCAGAATACCTTAGAAAGATACTCTTCTTTGCTCTAGGCCCTAGTTTCCCATACTTATGAGAAGTACTGTGAACATAACCTGCTGAGCCCCATGGGCGCAAGTTATCCAAATTTGGCTTTTGGCCATTCCAAAGCTCATAAGGGGTGGATTTGACTGACTGTGAAGGCACACGATTAAGTATATAGGCTGCAGTCAAAAGGGCATCCCCCAAAAAGATATCGGAAGGTTTGCTTGCGCCATCATAGACCTAACCATGTCTAACAATGTTCTATTCCTTCTTTCCGCAACACCATTTTGTTGTGGAGTATTAGGAATAGTAAGTTGCCTGCGTATCCCCTTTTCCTCACAAAACTTCTTGAAGTGATCTGACAAATATTCGCGTCCCCGGTCAGTGCGAAGAGTTTTTAAATTCTTCTCTTTCTGATTCTCAACCTCAGCTACAAAGCGTTTGAAACAGTCCAAAGCTTCATAGCGGTGAGATATCAGATACACATAACCATATCGCGTATAATCGTCTATCAGTGTAAGGAAATAAGAGGCGCCATGGCGTGCCTTTACACTCATAGGTCCACATATGTCAGAGTGAACTAGCTCAAGTGGTTGAGTTGCTCTCACAGCCTTTCCAAAAGGCTTCCTGCATGCTTTACCGGCCAAACAAGCCTCACAAGTTTGTAGATTGACTTTTGCGAGTGGGCCTAAAAGGCCTTCTCTAGCCAAACGAGTCATTCTATCTTGGCCTATGTGGCCCAGTCTTGCATGCCAGGTGGTAGAATCATTCACAATATTATCATTCACCACATAAGAATAAGAAGACTGAGAATCAATTAAATCCAATTGAAAAAGACTATCCATGCGAAAACCATGTCCGAACAAAACATCATCCAAAAAGATGTCCAACTTATTACCCCTAAAAATAAAGGAAAAACCACTGTCTAATAAAGCAGTAACTGAAAGTAGATTAAGCCGAACTGTGGGTGCATATCGCACATCCTCTAGAATCAATGTGCGCCCAGTGCGCAACTTGAGCTGGTAAGAACCAACCCCTAGCACCTCTTCGGAGCTATTGTTTCCCATGAAGATATGTTTGCTTCCCACTGGAATCCGGTGATAATCTACGAACCCCTCTCGATCACGTGCTACATGTTTTGTTGCACCTGTATCCACAAACCACACAGGTTGGGAATGAGCAACCATCACATGTGAGGAAACATATAACTGAGAGAGAGATTCTGAAAGTACCTTCTTCGGCTCAGTGCAATCACGAGCGAAGTGTCCTTTCTGTTGACAGTTGAAGCATTTAACTTTAGACAGATCCTTTTTCCCACCACGTTTTCCTCTCTTGCGTTTCTTCATTTTTCCTTCCTTTGGCGCAGAAGTGCTAGCCTCGCCTCTCTTGCCTTTCTTACTTTGTCTTCCGCGCTTGCCATTTGCATTGCGCGATCCCCCTTGGGCGACATAAGCAAGGGTCTTGTCAGCATCTCGAGTCTCGTCCTCAAGGATGACATGCTGTGAAACATCAGAAAAGTTCTTGATGTTTTCACTGTGGGTCAATATCTGTTTCATATTGGCCCATGAGGCAGGAAGGGACCTTATGACAGCTCTGACTTGCTGCTCATCTGTGAGCGCATGGCCAGCATCCCTTAGCTTACCAATCATATTGGACATCATCCTTAGATGTTCACTCATGGTATGTTTAGGGTCTTTTGTGTACTCCTCAAACTTAATCACAAGGCTACGAAGCCGCGTAGTTGAGGTTCCACCAAAAGAAAACTTGAGCTGCTCCCATAAAGCTTTGCAAGTTGGAAGTTCATCATACTGCCCGATTAGATCATTTTGCAAGCTGCTCAACAAGGTGTAGCGCGCACTACGATCTTTCTGATTCCATTTCTGGTAGGCAGTGTGGTCTCTTAGGGGTTGCGCCTCAGTTGGCGCGACCATCTCCTTGGTCAAGTGCTCCTCGAGCTCTTGTTCGTTCAGCATGAATTTCATCTTTTTGTGCCAAACGTCATAATTATCTCCGTTAAGTTTCTCACCCTTAACGAGATCAGCTATGACATTCTTGGTGGCCATTATATTCACTACATTAGATTGCGCAAGGAAAAGACATTAATTATACATCCTTCTATTTATTTCAAAAAATTCAAATGAAAAACATAATCCTTCCTCACATCATGAAATCGAAAATTTGCTAAGCTCGTAATCATCTCCCATGTATGTGAGTTGGGAAAAATATTTTTCAAGTAATTTTTCGCAATAAATTTCATCATCATATAAGCCACAATATAATAAATCATCCACATGATAATTTAGAACAATATAATTGCACCATGCAATAGTGTGCAAGGACTCCATTGAGCCTATTGGCATTCTAATAACTTATGCTAAGAAAATTCTGGCTTGAATAATGTGCGTGCGAAATTACATCCCCGTACAAGGCTTTCTCGAAATATACAGGGAAATAGCAGAATACAACATCTTTGAGAATCCTACTACAAACTACTCCAATAAAACAAATGGAGATGCCGCACAACACATTATTCTCAAAAGAATTTTCTTAAAACAAGAGTAAACACATTAAACATAAGTTTCTTTAGAATGCCAATCTAATATCCATCCATTTAACCTAAAACTAGCATGCTCAAATAACAAGTTAAAGGGTAATAAAATGGATGAATAGGCCACATTCTCCTCCCAAGGAAAACGGGCGTGAAGGCCTTGAAAAAATTGGTTTAAAAAGGTGTGGGCTTACCAAAAACCCAACAAATATACCTCAAAAGTATATTTAAACCATAACACAAATCAAGGCAAGCATGTAACAAATTAGACATAATTTATCTATGTCATATAACTCTCCAAAAATATTTATTGCTACTCACGAAGTGCAAAAATTAATATTTACGCATTATTCGTATTTTTGGGAACCACAAAAGTACCACAAAAATACTCACAAATGACCAAAAATGAGAGATAAATTCTTAAAATTGGCAAACAGTAAATTTATCCCTAATATACCCTCTGCAATTAAAGAAAAATTCTGTGTGTATCAAAACAAATTTTTAAAGCTAATTTTTCTAGAAAAAATCGTTTAAAAATTAAACAGAACACACACAGAGGGTATAAAGGTAAAATTAATACCATAGAAAAAATTTAGAAGCCAAAAAGGAGCTCCACGCGCCGGTGGTGGGTCAAAACACCGCCAGAAAATACCTCACGCGCCACCTTGCGCTTGGGTCTGCGTTTGGAATTTTTTTTTTTGAACAGGCGCGTGAGTTACATGCGCGCGCGTGGAATCAACTTGGCCTGGGCGCGTGCGGCGCGTGTCGCGCGTGGCATCAGCCACGGCTGGCGTGTGGGAGCGCGTGGCGGCGCGGCTTGGCGCGCGCGTGTCGTGCGCAGCTGCCTTCGAGCGTGGCGCGCGTCCTTGGCGTGTGGGCGCGGCTTTGACTCGGCTTTAGCGTGTGAAGCGCATGGATCACTGTTCATCTTCTTCGTTGAAAAACCCTAATTTTCAGCAGCCGCCATGCCGCGATGCCAACTTTCGAAGGCCATATCTCTCTCGTTTTTAAGCCAAATAATGCGTACGATATATCGTTGGAAAGCTTATGCGACATAGATTAATTATGTACCAAACGATCATGATAAAAACTGAATATCATGCTCCGAATTTGAGTCCCAAAACTCAAAAAAAACCACAGTTTTCTTGAAAAATAAAATCGTGATTTCTCACAAATCATGCATCCAAAAATCACGAAATTTTATGGAGTTCATCCTCAACCATAGGAGAACAAAACTATATAATTATTTTTCAGAAAACATGCTCAATAAATTTCAAATTTTGTAATGGGTCTCGTTCATGTATCCGGAAAAAATCGCAACATGCACATAATTTAATCTAGCATGTTAAAGGCGAATCAACAAGTAATCATGCTCTGATACCAATGTTGAAACGATTACAACATTTATTGTGCTACCACGTAACACGTAATGGGTTCGAAAACATACCGTACGAAGTCTTCGAAAATTCCGACGTAGGATCCTTGTTGTTACGAGCCTCCAACACGCTTGATCTTTTTCGCAGGTACGAAAACGGCTACTAGAGTCGAGTTCTTCGTCCACGAACCAAATCCTAGAGCTTGGTGATTGCTCTAGAGAGAGTGCTATAGAGAGAGGGTTATTACTATTTGACTTACGATTTATTGGGATATCTCTAGCCTTTATATAGAGATACAATTAGAGACTGACTTTACCTCCAACTCTTAGGAGATAAAGATTGTATTTATCTCAAACACTTAAGAGATAAATATTCTCTAAATAACTGTATTTATCCAAACTAACAAATACACATTATCTGTTAGTGGGCGGATAATGGGTCCACTGACCCAATTTATTAACAATATGAATGGAAAAAGCACGGGACTTGTTCAGAAAATCCGTATCCTCTATAGGCGTACTTCAACCTAGCAATGCAAGTATTCATGAAAAGCAATATTGAGTCTGGTGCCAATTGTAATCAACTCTTGTCCCGGTTGAACAACTCTCTCGTGGGTTCCACCCGCAAAGTCCCTGATTTTAAGTGTCAGCTGAACCGAACCATAACTACTCCCACAAGAAACCTACTCAAAGAGGTTGTCTCTTGTTACAATCAGTCCGGCGCTGCTATCGACTGCTCCATCTCTCGGCCCTCCAACTCCTGCAATACACGTTCAAATGCAGTTCTTGTATTCCCGGGCTGACGATATAATCTATACTATTGTCCTCCTCCTGAAAAAATCAATTACGGGTATCGAAAAGAGATAACTGAAAAAATCCAGGCATTTTTTACCCGGACCCGGCGTTGGTACACCCTGTAGCCGGCGGCTATACTCATTTGCCAGATTTAGTGATCTTTAGCAGCAACAATAAGCAATACTTTGGCGGTGTATTTCAGGGGTGGCGTGGAGTTTAGTTTAAAAAACATATCAGTTCACTAGTGTTTGAAATGGGCTGACTATTGGATCGAAGCCATAGAGGTATTAGAAACCACCAGGAGGTATTAATCTGGTGAGACGTAATGCAATTGAAATGCAAGTCTACCTGAAATAAAAATGCAAAAGTGGCAAGCACAACGGAAATCAAAGGGGAAGAATGGCCTTTGAAGGATACAATCGTTAAAATTAAGTTTTGTGTTTGAGAATGCAATTAAGTACTTAAAACATAAACTTTTTAATGATTTGTAATTAAGTGCGTTTGATAATGCTTAAAGTTATATCACTTAAAAATTAATTCTTACAAAAAACTAACTAAAATTTTAAGTTAGGCTAGACTTCCTTAATGCTTATCACTTAATTGTAAATGAGATTGTTAAAAGTTATTGAACATAATTTTACATAAATAGACTAATTATCACTATGATGCCGGTTCAAATAATTTGTTGGCAACACCACCTCCACTACGCTACAACCACCATCACAAAGACACCTCCATCACACCATCGTCGCCGTGACCACGTCCATGTCCGCCAAAATTATCTAAGTATCCACCACACTACAACTACTTCCATAACCTCTGCGTCACCGTATATCACTATCACCACAATTACCAACATTACTTTTTCAAGCACCACGATCGCCACCATCAATACCTTTCCGCAGCAGCTGCCGCCACCACCAATGGAAACAAAAATTTTTAAAAATACATAAATAAATGCTTCATTTTGGTAAAATGGATAAATTTGTAAAGCATTGCGTTTGATTTATAAAACATAACTTATTTTTTAGTAAAAATTCAGTAGCTTAAAGTTTCTAATTATATGAATTCAGTGCCTAACTTTTCACCACTTAATTTTCAAACATGTAGTAAATTAGTGTATGGGTTAGGTAGAGTCTTAGAATGTTTGAATTAGTGCCATAAGGGATAAGCCGTTCTCGAGCTCATGCCCGAACGCTGTCCCGCATAACCCCTCACAAAATCCCCGCAGCTATGCACCAAGACCTCAGCATGGGAGCGAAGATCCACTCCATGGCATCTAGAAGGTCCTTCCACTCATTCAATTTCTGGAAGAAGGTGAGCAAGGTATCAAACTACATCGAGTAAGATCATAAGTAACTTTAAACACAACATGAAATTGAATGCAAAACTTACGAGATCAAATGCTACATGAAAGTCAACGGGAAACTTATGAGCTCGAATGCTCTACGCTAATCAATTATACCCCTGAGCTGGTATTTCTTGCCTCTTGACCACTGCACTGGGTTTATTCTATTTAGAGTGTTGCGGTAGTACCACCACAGATACAACTCGATGTTGACCACAGGGTCGGGCTCCGACACAATGGCTCCCAACGTGTCTTGCTAGGATTCCACAATCTAAGTTTTCTAGCACATAATTCGAGGGCATTCACCTGCCCGAACCGTGGGACAACTGGTGGGTTCATGTTAGGCCTCATGTCTGGGGCATTAGCTGATAACCCCTGCAAGCACTCAAAATGTCGCATGACGCGATCCGGTAGTTGCCACTCTACGATTTTCCAATGGATCAACGGAGTGCATTGCAACCCAGAGAGCATAAACACAGACTACTCGACCACCCGTCCCTCTAAATATTTGTGTGAAGCCCAACAAATTTGGTCCAAAGACATCAAGTCGAACTACCCTGGATAGAATATAGTGTTGTGATGGGGATCATCTCTCCTCGGATAATGACTCTCCCTCCAACTGTATTCCAAAGTAGCAACCGAAGCCACATATTATCGGTTCCTCCCTACGACGGGGTACGCCTACACTGAAGTGTTCATAAGACTACACCTGAGAACAAAGACAAATTGGGGTTGTTTGGTCAAAATTTATTATGCCTTGAATAAAAAATTATCAAAAAAATAAAATTAAAAGGGCTTATATGATATACCTAGATCAATGAGAGACATGCATATATAGCTTTGCAGTCGGGCCTCGTAACCTTGTGCAGAGCGCGATACAAGTATGCAAGTGTAACTGCACCCAAGCACATTCCCCAACCTCTTGTAGGTTACCCATTAGAGTCAAATACTTCACATGGATCATTTTTTTGTCGTCATGGGGAATAGAATTACCCCCATCACCCATAGCAAGAAAGTCTTTGTGTGCATTACAAGCATCCCCTTCATGTCGTCTTCTGGCAAAACCTTGAACCTTTCTACCGACCACCTCAACTTTATTATACCGTGTCCAAATTTGTTCTCAGCTATTGAACTGAAGAAGTCCCTAGCAACTCTCTTATGTATCGCTCCAACCTTAGCAGAAATAACTGACCGTTCTGTCACAGGTAACCCTAAGATGTACCCTACATCTTCTAAGGTTATTGTCATCTCTCCAAGAGGGAATTCATTTCACTTCTCCACCATTCAACAAGGGCACATATTAAGATCCAGTTAAGTTGGCTAAAAATATTGCCATAGGTAAAAATTCCAAAACCCTTTCTACGCAGGAATATTTTATGTTCTTTGTTCAACCTCCACTCTCCAAATTATTTGGTTACTTCTACTGTATTAAGTGTTGTTATTTCCTATGAATTAACAAAAAGTATTTAAGTAAAAGGTATACAATGTTCATGATTGAAAGTAAATAAATAAACAAAAAATAAGTATCTTACTTTTCCATTCGAAATAGATGTACTAATATGGTTTGCTTGGTTGTACACAATTTAAGTGATTAGTCACAAAATAAATAAGGAGGTGGCATCCTTTAAAGACTTATATCTCTAAAATTTTGACAACCAAGTGCAATTTCGTCCCAAAAATTTTCATAATAGCAAAGTAGCCCCCAAACTTTAAGTAATTACCTTTTGGCCCCAAATAAATTATGATTTGATTAGATGTCACTAAATAGGTATATCACTGATATTATTACTTTTCAACACTAAAAAAAATTAGTTTACAGTTATGTTCCCCAAGTTTTCCAAAATCACAAAATGACCCCAAAAGTTTTCAAAATTATATTTTTACCCCAAAAATCTTATAAGCTTTCATACCCTACTAATGCCCAAGCACTGCTCAAAATTAGAGCCTGTTTATTTTTCAGAGCACATATGATTATTTTAACCCGCTCCCAAAGTTCGGAATATTACAGATTATGGGTCTTTATTCTTTATCGTTACCTGATTTAACTGCATGTGGTCAATGCATAGACGTAAGGTACCATCCTTTTTCTTTACAAATAATACAGGTGAACCGTAAGGTGAAGTACTTGGTCTAATAAAGCATTTATCAAGTAACTCTTGTAATTGTACTTTTATGTGACACCCCAACCCATGTGACGTCACCTGAGCTGAGATGTCAATCTTGTCAATGCCACAACCCTGAATATAACACAGAGCTACTACACATCCGAATTACAAAGGAACGTCACAAAATACATCCTTACAAAAAATTTCTTTTCAAGGTACACATTGTACTGTAGTGAAAACTGTACAACTTTAACAAAACTTAATAATTACACCTAATTTTGCACCGTTAATGTGACACATCTCTCGCATAACTTCAATATAATTCTTTTTACCTTTGCTAGAGGTTCCCCTCATTCACCTAGTACTTGAAAAACACATCAGATAAGGAATGAGCGCAAATTGCCCAGTAAGAATAATAAAAGGAGTACAACATAGAATCCTTTCAAAAATATCGGAGAAACAATATTAAATAAGGTAATGAATTTAAGAACACCAAGAACAAACATCTGTAATTACCTTGATACATCACCCTTTCAAATTAAGCAGCTCAAGCCCAACATAACATTATCATTTTTACTTGGACAGACTCATGGACTATGCAAGTGTAATGCAAGAGAAAACACTAAACTAAATAATCATCATGAGAATAATAAGACAGTAAAATCAGCAATATTAAATAAAATCAATTGCAATGCATGCTCGACCCGACATGACACCACAGACTCTAGCGCGATTCATCCTTTTGTCAGTTACTTTATTTTTCACTGATCGCCAGTTACTTCACTTCACTGACCTTGTGCTTATTGATGCCCCTTAGTACGGGGTGTTCATCTCAGTCTCGCATAGATTAAAGAGACGGTTTTCATCAAAGGAGCGGGCTTAAAGAGTGTTTCGATCATAAGTCCTCAACAACGTATCAAGCTCATCAACAGGCGGACTAAGGAAATTTATTCTACCATAAGTCATCAACAACATAAGTCAACAAGAAATATTGGGTCATAAGATCAACCGGTGTTCAAGCACAACCATAAGAGTTTAAACAAGCATCATCAACATGGTATGCCAAATGACACAATGAATAACATAACAGAACAATACTATACTTGTTTGACTTTATAACTGATGAACTCCTCGCTTTCGGACTTTCTGTAATCACCTCACCAAAAAAAATCCTTCTTGTTAGACAGCCTTAAAATACAAACACACACCCAACCTTACCCCTCCGGCTGATTTGTTCACAACTTATTACGGCTAATCCGTTAATCGGATTTGTCCTAACCCATTAAGTGCATCAATCGCATTACCATCCTTCTTAAACTCAATTTTCTCATTTCTTATACTTCTTGCTTCTTAACCACGAGTTTCCATAAAATTCGTCATTGGGTGTGAAAAATTACAAAAATAGCCCCAGGCATAGGTAAAATTACCTAAACACCCCCGTCCCCGTCGACTCTTGCACTAATAAACATTCCATAATGGCTCAAAATATCTTTTTAAAATAATATGAACTGATTTTTGGTGTGAAAAGTCATTCGGTAAAATTTTCGCTCGAAAATCCTATCTAGATAACCAAATCGAGCGCTAATGAACCAATTTTTAAAAAATAACACTTGGCATTGAAATTTCATGTAATTTTAGATACTAAAGTGTCTCGATACATAAGATCCCCATAAAAATTTTAGATTAAAATAACCTGATTTGGTATTTTTTAAAATTTGAAACCTTATTTTAAGGAATAAAATACTTAGCATCTTTAGCAAACTCAAAAAAACCCCGAAAATACATAGAGAGTAGATCTTTTGAAAACAATAGGGGTTTTTCTTTTGTGTTTGGTCAAATTGTGGCTAAAAACTATACTTCAAAAATAAAGTTTGAAAATAATAAAAGAATATTTGAGTGACAATAGCAGTCACTATTCATCCATTTATGGATCAAAATACCTACTTTTACACCTCAGCCACATGCACCAGTGCCTTATTGGTTCAGCATTTCCAGAATTTTCTCTCTTTCTTACCCAATTACATGCATATTATACATACATATGCAATTCACATTTTAATTCCACTTCATGTCCCCTTAATTACTTTAATTTCTCTTAATTTTCACTTATCTAACGCCATAACTTCATTTAGCATGGGATCATATCAAAGCATAATCATTTCAGCCTTAATTTCTCTCAAGAACACACACCAAAACACCAAGAATACACACACTAAAAACTGTTTTTCACCTTATTAACTTCTACAATTCTTTGTGAAAACACCTTTTCTTTCTTAAAAATTCTTCCTTTTCTTCCTACTATAACTTATCAGTTCATCCCTTCACGAATTTCTTCTTGGATTTTCTTCAATTCCCACCCCCCCCCCCCCCAAAACAACTGCCCCGCACATGAATGTTGATTTTTGATTGACTTTGGTGATCGATAACCCCTTCAATTTTTCACCAAATTGCTCTCTGTTTCTTGAGTTTTCTTCCTCTCTCTTCCCTCTGTAACTTCACAATTGAAATTCTCCCAAAATTCTCTCTGATTTTTTGTAATTCTGCCTCAAACAACTATCCTTGATGTGTTCCCTCATGCCACCTCAACTCCCACTTTGCTTCACATTCACACACTTAACCTCTTGGAAAAATTGAGGTGTCATTCTCCCTTGTTTGTGACTATCTTTAGCAACCACGAAATCAAACAAAGTTTTTTTTTTCTAAAATAATAACAATTAAAAATTAATTCTTTTTTTTTGGAACAAGGATATTACACTTTAACTCTTTCAATTATACAGGAGCCATTCTGTAGGGAGCTTTGGATATATATATATATATATATATATATATATATATATATATATAGGTGCAGTGCCTGGAACAAGTTCAATAACTAAGTCTATCTCCCTATCAGGTGATAGAGTAATCAAGTCCTGAGAAGATACACCTGAATATTCCCAAACAATAGGGATGTCCTCCAGCCTTGTCACTATCTTCGAATAGTCAATAGCATACATAATATACCCCACATAGCCCTTATTAAGTAACTTCTGAGCACATAAGGCAAAAAAAAAATTAGGATATCAGTTGGACTTTTATCACCCACATACGTAAATATTGACTAATCAGGTAAAGTAAACGAGATTGGTGGGGTCTTGGCCCAGGATTGGCCAATGGGTGAATGTATAGGACTGGGTAGAGCAAACGTACATGACTATCAAATGCTTGATAGAAAGGAATATGATAAATTTGTAAGGCTTCTCATAAAGTCGTAAGGCTTCTCATATTGTCAATGAACCGGTGGCAAATATATCAAACCGCCATAGAGAATATGGTACCGCCAGATAGTTCATGAAATCCAATGGGCCATCATTAGGCCACAAAGAGAGCACATCAGGTTTGAAAAATTAGGAATCATAAGGTCACAAAACAAATCATAGGGAGGTTGGCATATCATGTCACTGTTTAAAAAAAGGTATATGAACCAGTATCTTATTCTTTTCTTTTTTTTCCTCCAATTTTTTATATCTCATAAAAACTGAAAAAGAGCATTTTTCTTTCTTAAACAAGCATAACCTCAAGGCGGACTTTATATATGAAAAATAATGTAGGCCAGGTTGCGGGCTAACAAATAAATAGTAATAAAGTTAAAAATCCAAGTATCAAACCAAAGTTCCTAGCGTATGTCCATGGAGACCGAGGCTAAATAGTGACTAAGCTACCCAAGTATTCCTATTTGGGGAATCAGGTCAGACAAAGTTCAAACCAGATATGTTCTTTTCTCTTTTTTGAGATTGAAGAAATAATGATTATAATTTCATTCCCTATCTATCTTCAAGACTTTTATGAAACCATTTCCATGCTGAGTTGACTATACAGCAATACTATGGACATGGGCATAGGCACACAGAAGGGGATTACCTGCCCTAAGGTTAGAAATATAGACTTTTGAAAAGAAAGGCTAAACTGTTTAGGCACAAAGGGCTAGGAAGTTGAAAATTTTAGCACAGGGTAATCGGGATGATATGTGGTGGCCAAACGATGGCGTCCAATAATCAAGAATGCCCATTTCAAGGAATACTCATGCAGACCTACATTATATCAAAGTTTTGTGTTTTTTTTTGGTGCCCTAACTTTTGTCTAGATCGCCCAGGGTTTGAGCGTAGTGGACTTCTTTAAAGATAAATGGTTCATGCTAGGAGAGAGAGTGATTGAGCTTAGAACAGGAAAAAGTCTTGATGTCAATATGACACCTCATTATCTTTGAGGATTTGGCTTGAGGGGTTGGCTACCTCATTATCTTTGAGGATTTGGCTTGAGGGGTTGACTAAGAAAGGAAGTTATGGCCTTTTCGTGTTAGTCTCTTAAACTCTTACCCGCATGGTTTATTTTCAAACCAATTTGTTCTATTAGGTATCCTGACATTCAATTTCAAAGAAATTGAAATTCTAATTTTTTAAGCTTGCAAAGACAGTGATCATCATCCCTTAGTGCAGAAAAAAAAAAGTGTCAACGAGATGAACCACTATGTTTAGCTTCAAAAATCATTCTTTGTATAAGATCTCGAAGTGATTGGTCACTTATGAACTTGATTGATACAAAATCGGGCAATGATCTCTTGCTCTTGAAAAGTTTTTGTACACTCTCAACTTGTTAGGGATGAACACCTATACTTAACAGAGACCCAAAGTCTACGTGACTCAACCATAAAAGAGACTTCTAAGAGTTGAACTAATATTTTTGGCATTCTTTTTAAAAATTTTGAACTTTTCACTTCTTTTTCTTTTGAATTGTTTTTATCCTAGGAATTAAAGGAGCTAAAGTAAGATCACTCAGACTAGGAAATTAAAGCCTAGATAAGACCACACAATCAGAGGATGCACATAAGCACACCACAACATCATTATAAAAAGATAGTTAACCGGCCTTTTTCTTGCAGCTAAGAAGTTTGAGGGTTTTAATCGTTGCCCTCGAATGAGTGGTTTTGGAAAAATCAAAATGCGTATGTGAGTCATGAAAAATAATCACAATTACCACAAAAAAAGCATACTATACATGTTACACAAATCGAAAAAGAAAACACAAAAGGCCAAAAAGGCAACAAAATATTTCAAGTCTAGTCCTCTTTTATTATTCCCCATTAGAATCGCTACAATAGCAAATCGCCTCGAAAATTTAGACCTTGGAAGGTCTAAATCTAAGTTGCCATCTTATTTTATTGTTAAATAGAAACAAAGGAAAAATTCAAAAAAAAAAACCTAAAAGTATCTAAAATAGAGAAAGTGTTTGGCCCTCTTTATATTCTAATAGTCTCAACTTCATTTTTATGATTTTGGCCTTTAACATGTAACACGTAAATATGCATAAAATGATCTTTAATCTAATTCCAAAATTTGGTTTGACTTCGACAACGGGAGTCAAATGGCCTACGTACCCGGTCAGACAAACTATGATCAAGACTATTGTTGTTCGAGCAGATCCTATGGGAGGCTACCAAAATCTCGGTTGTTGACTTTTATGATGAACATGACTCTTCAAGTCTAATGGACTTAGAAGTCTATATTCTTTTAATTTTATGGGTTTTTACACTTATTAATCGAGATATGGTCGCGGCGAGGAGGATACAATCTAGACTCTCGTAATCTAGAAATAGAAATACTCAAAAGAAGGATAGAGAATCATAACTTAATCCAGATTGCCCAATTGCATGATCCAAGTCTTGATTTCACGTCGTAAGTCGAAAAAGTAATCTGTCCGATTAGAAAAACTCTATTTTAGGCCTAAAGACGACTTTAAATGTATCAATCTCCTTCTACAAGACTTTAGTTCTAAAAAAGATACACGATTTAGGCTTTTGAATCACATAAATTGTGTATTGTAAGAGCAAGTTAAGGTTGGTCAAAATTTAGAAAGAGACTCTTTCTGATTTGAAAAAGACATTATTTTTGGACCTCAAGACAACCTTAAATGGATTTGACTTCTTCTACAAAATTGTGTATTTTGAAAAGATACACGATTTAGGCTTTTGAATCACCTAAATGGATTATCATAGCAAATTAAGTCAAACAATGAAAACCTAGAAAATGAATCTGTTTGATGAGAAAAACCCGATTTTGACCCTGAATAGGATCGAATGGATTCGACTTCTTCTGCAAAGTTGTTGCTCTTGAAAGATACATGACTTAGGCTTTTTTAACACCTAAATGAGGTATTGTATGAGCAGTTTAGGGCTCGTCAAAGTTCTAGTGTGTACTTGATGCAGTAAGTCGGGATCTCTAGGGTTTTCTCTCTTCTCTCTCTCTTATGTTTTTTGGCAAAAATTTTTCTTAGAGAAAGGTCCTACACTTCTAGGCCGGGGGTAAAGCCTCTTAATTTTGTAGAACAAGGGATCTATTTATAGAGGTTTAAGGGCCGACAGAAATGATAAAGTTGAAATTTTCAAATAAAATATCTCTGATAGAGCAAGATATCTAATTTAAATCACAAATTGAGAAAAGTCAACTAACCGACCATTCGACAAAAATCGGCCGTTTGCTGAAAACTGGCCGGTTCATCCCCTATTAAATAAGATTTTATCCCAAATTTTTGGACATTAATTACCCATGATTTCGTAAAAATCTCTAAAAAGACAGAAAGAATGTACCAGATTTTGGGAATTAATCCCCCAAGTCAATCTCTACATCAATGATGAATCCCAAATAAGAAATCAATTATGAAGCCTGTCACAATCTCTTTTCTTTGACCTAGTATAGTGAATTGCCTCGAAGAAAAAATCCCTAGAAAAGGATTTAATAGAGTCACCATCCTATTTAATAATATTGACGATTGTCAAGTTATAAAGTGGAGATGACTGACGAGACAACATTATTACGAGAGGGAGAAGGAGAGGGAGAGGGAGGGAGAGAGAGAGTAACGTCGGAGATACGGGGGAGAGAGAGAGAGAGTAACACCGAAGTACATAAAATTAGAGATATATTGACGATTGTCAAGTTATAAAGTGGAGAGGACTGATGAGACAGCATTATTATACTATTAAGATATAGCTATGCATCAGGAAGAGCACAGCGGTATCGATTAGATCATCAGCTGGGGAATACGAGAATTGTATCGATTAGATCATCAGTTAGGTATCAATTAGATCATCACCTCTTTGAGTAGGTTTCTTCTGGGAGTAGTTATGATTCAGTCCAGCAGATACTTACAATCAGGGACTTTGCAAGTAGAAATCACGATAATTGTTCAGCCGGGACAAGTGTTGATTACCACGAGCACCAAATATTTCTTTTTGCGTATACTTTCAGAAGGTTTAGCCTATTGTGCAGCTGCATTGCTAGGTTGAAGTAAAGCAGCTGAGGATAGAGATTTGCATAACAAGTCCCATGCTTTTTCCATTCATGCGAACAAAATCCCTAACTTTTGCCAGAATTCTTCAGATCGGGCCAACGAATAGTAACATTTTGGATAATTAAGAATTCTAACTCAAAAAGAATTTGTACTTCCATAAAACAGTATCACTAATACGGTAAAGCAAACTATCGCTACTTGAAACATCTGAAAGGTTGTCCTAGGGCATGACTCGAGAGTAGTTGTATAATTGTCAGGCCAAAGTCCATGAAGAGTAAACATGTTTGGTCAATGCTGTGAAAGCTTAAAGAAGTCGAAGGCCGATTCATGGTCTGGTTGATGACCAAAAAATTATCAATGATACATTGGTAGGACTTGCAAGTTGATATTTATCTCTCACCACCTTTTCTTTGTTAAGGTTATGGAATTATATGACAATAAGGCGAGGCCTATACTTTAACTAACCTAGTCTACATTATCTTGTTTAGAAAAATCTATCCTGATCGTATCCTCCTCTCATCTCGGACCAAAACTCCAAGAAGAAAAGCGAGTGTAAGTCAGTTTTATAAGTGGAACTTGTGAACTCTGACTGTGAGCATGAAAAAGTTTTCTGAGATTGCTGATATACATATCTAACCATTATTACTTTTCACGGTTAACAATATCACTTTGTAAGGGAAATATAGGACCATTTTAATTGTTCCTTTGCGAAATAATTAGCAGATAGTTTACTATCATGGAATTCCTCCCGTGCTGGCCACTGGCAATGTAATACCCTAACTTAATCTAATTATGAGTTAGATTACTTAAGGGTGTAAACTTTATCGGTAGCATTACTTTTATCGATAATCAAGTAATTAGAATAATATGAAGGGGCTAATTTGGCTTTGGGGCCAAACTGCAATTTCATGAAAGTTATGGGGTCAAAGTGCAATTATGAAAAAGTTGAGGGGCTAAATTATAAATTTTGAAAGTAGTAATTAGTAACCTAGTTTTGTAGCCTTTTAACTAAACAAGACATAAAGTGATTAAAGGGGAAGGGGACTCGGCGGAGGAAACAGAAGAGGAGAAAAAGAAAAAGAAAGCATGACAAAGTGAAAATACAAGCATCATGTGGAGCATGGAGAAGGAAGGATTTGGTGACCTACTAGCTTAGGAAAAAAGAGGTTTTTAAGTGGGGTATCAGCTGAAAGAAGAAAGCTGGAATGGCTGCAAAATCAGAGAAAGAAACGGAAGAAAAAGGGGATAAGAAAAGGAAGAAAACCATGCCAAAAATGAAGTAATTCAAGCTGAAATTTCAGCTTTGCAAGGTAGATTACCTAGGGTTTCAAGCTTGGCTTAATTAAGTTGTTCAGAGTGAAGTTTTGCTGGGGTTTTGCTGGGATTTCGCTGGGTGTATAGGCTGTGTGTGGCTATGTTTTATGCTATACATATGTGCGTATAGATTAGAAATTTTAGCTATGTAAATTAAGGTGGTTATGGCGTGGTTTATGTAGTGTAAATGAGGGTGTTTGTGAGGTGGATACAGCTTTGTGGCTGCGCAAGTTAGCTGTGCAGGTGGCTGGGCTGTGCAAGGTAGTGGTTGAGTGTGGTGGAAGACACCTTGTGTTATGGCGGTGGATATCCAAAGGTGGGGGTGAGGGCTGCCTAATTCAAGGCTGGACAGTGAGGGAGAGGGGGGCTATTATGAGGGTGGGTTGCTGGGAGGTGGTAACAAGGCTGCGACAACCAGTTGGGTGGGTGCTGGTTGCGCAGGGTAGGGTGGTGGAGGTGTGTGGCAGTGTGTACGTTAGGGTTTTGTATTGTATGTTAGGGTTAGTTTGTTTGAGGGGTTATTTATGGGGTTGGGGAATAAAAAGAGGGAGACGTTTTGCAGGGAAATAGGAAGTTGGGCAGAGAGTGGAGTATGAGAGCATGCATAGGGTATGCGATCAAACCTTAAAACGGGTGGAAAGGTAGGTTTTAAGCGAGCCGAAAGGAGTGTTGCAGAAAAAATGTGGTTTCACTCCTAGCATCGCCGAGAAATTAGGAAACGATGGGAAATGAAAGGGAAGTACATGCATATTGATAGCACTTGAAGGGCTTGAAGATTAAAAAATAGGAAGGATCTGAGAAAAGAGCAGTTTGGTAATACGAAACTGTAAAGTTTCACTATAAGTCGCTTTTTTGAGTGAGTTAAAACCCAAACTTGAAAGGCTGTTTTTAAGAAGATTTGTACAAAGTGCAAAGAAGAAAAAACCCTTATTATTTTAATGAAATCTACGATGTGAGAAAATTTCAGATTTTTTCGAGGTCATGGAGGGGTTAACTAATGTTGTCGCTCTAAAACTTTATGGTCAAAATTTAAAAATAGCAAACCAATGCAGTTTTGCAAAAAAAAATTATGAGGACCTTAAATTGGTGAGATGCTTCGATGTCTAAAGTTTTGGGGCATTTCAATGCTGATAGCGATTTTTTAAGCGGAATTGGCTTCCGAGCACTTCGTTAATTTTCGGTTAGGAATTTTTGAGCAAAAAATCCCAGATGGGCTTTTTAGTCTGAAAAATGAACATAGATGCTTAAAAAGAGATTTTTAAGTGGTTTTGGGATTTTGTTGGGGCGATGGCCGCCGAGAGTGTTTGGTAATTTTACATATAAATTTTCTAAAAGACTTTTTGGTCTGAAAATGGATACAGTACATCTAAAAAGTGGTTTTAAAGCGGTTTTGGGGTGTTGGTGGTGTAGCGGCCATCAGAGAGCATTTTGGTAATTTGCCATGCTGGGGCTAAATTTTTTTAAAATGCGCATAATTAAGCGTCCAGACTGACGGAAAACGAGGAGTACTGTTAACACGCCTAAAATGAGGGCGTTCGTTATCGCTAATGCGTCGATAAGTCTAGGTTAAGGATTCGGTTATCAAATTGGAATAACTACACATCGTAAGACGCTATGAATGGTTAATGGGAAATGGTAGAATAAAGTGTGCGTATATATTTGAATGGTGCCGGACGAGCAAGGTTTTATTTGATTAGGTGATCCGCTCGTTGCGATCAGAGGTTGCGAATTGTATTATTGACTATAAGCCAATCTGGTAAGGACCACATGGTTCTAATATGCTAATTCATTGTTTTGATTAGCATGCCATTATGATGACGTTTATTTTAAACATGTTGTTAAGATTGGAACCTGCAGTCCTTATGACTGATATTCGTTTTATATGAATTATGCTATTCAGGACTTAAGGTAGAATAGTTTTCCTTAGTCTGCCCCGTTAAAGAAATTTAGTAAGGATAATTCATTCCTCGCATGCTATGATTTGGTTCAATTAGCATACATATCATTGATGATGATGTTGTAAAGATGGTTGTCTGGTTGTTATGAGATGTCGGCAATTATTGATAGCCGATATTTCTCCTGATTAAGAACTCCATTGAGGAGTTGTGGTTAAATTTCTCCTGAGTTCGCCTTGTCTTTCATTGATGGTGTTATGTAGAGATTGTTGTATTATAGTTTTGAGATGTTGACAATTATTGATGACCCATATTCCTTTTTTTTAGAGCGTTGTTGAGGACTTGTGGTAAAGTTTCTCGTGAATCCGCCCTGTTGATGATGCTTATGTGGAATTTATGTTGTTATGTTGAACACCAGGTGATTTTGTGACCCAATAATTCTTGCTTGAGTTTTGTCTTTGAGGACGTAAGGTGAAATAATTTTTCGTGGTCTGCTCCCGTTGATGAAGCCCTGTTGTTTACTTGTAACGCGGTTATGGACAAATACTCTAAATGAGTTCCCTTCTTGATACAGTAACTCTTTTGATTATCTGAGACTAAGATGAATATCCCATACAATGGGAAATCAAAATGAGGAGGATAGCCTGTGAAATATGATCACTGGCCAAAAAGGATGTAATGCACTCGTCGAGTCTGTCGTGTCTGATCGAGTCTAGTCTGTCGTGTCTGAGTTTGCATTGCATTGCATTTGATTTTATTTTGATGTTAATAATTTTAATGACTTGTATTTTAATGATGTTTACCTTTACATTTCATTGATGTTTAGTTTTGCGATTCTTGATTTAATGTTCACTTGCATTGTTAGTCAGTCGGTCAATCAGTCTTGTCTATGAGAAGGTGGTAATAATGTTATTCAGTTGGGCCTTGAAGCTGCTTAGTCTAACGAAAGAATGATCTCGTTTGAAAAATTACTAGATGTTGTTCATTGTTATCATTGAGATGATTATTATTCTCCCGATACCTTCGAATCACTTGTACATGATAAACCTCGTGTTATCATTACTGGGCAACTTGCGCTCATTCCTTATGTTGTGCATGTTATAAGATTGACCAAGGCTAACCCTCTATGAAGAGAAGGAAACAAGAGCAAGGTGATAAGTTGAGTGGGGTGAGACATCCTAGAAATAGTAAGACAAAGATTGAGCTGCGGGGATACGTTGTGGTGAGCTACAAGACTACAACTGTATTACGTTGTAAATTTATATGTTGTTTAAGGACTTGAAAGTTTTCATTACATTATGATGTATTTTTATAAAAAAAATTTGTAAGGACGCAATTTGGAGCGTCTATTAATGATGTATGAAAATATAGTTACTCTATATTCTACATAGGGTTGTGACTGTGATTGTGATCAATAACTCAGTGCGGTGATGTCACTGGGGTTGATGGTGTCGCAAGTTAGTATCACAGCTTAGACATATGATTTTGTAGACTTTAGAAGTGTTTGATGGAAAGTCTAAGTTATCGATGAGAGGAGTAGAAGAAGAATTTGATTAACTTGATTGAACTAGGATGATGTTTGGGATATGGGGGCTAGGGTAGGGTAAGGCATATTTATTTATGACCTCAACATTCCTGCTATTACTGCCGGAAATGGAAGCGAAACTGGTTGTTTAGATTTTGAAGGGTAGTTTGATGTGACAAGTTTGCGGTGTAGGATCCGGAAAAGGAACCAGATGAAGGTCTGGTAGAATCTGAATAAAAAAGACCTATTGAAAAATGGATGAGGTTGAACACTTTTATTGTGTAAAACTTGAACGGAGAAATGAGGAGCCGAGGGTGAGAATGAGTAGAGTTTTAATGAATTTTTAGATGAAAAAGTACTTCCAAATGAAGAGGTAAAAGGGACTAATCCACAAGTCGGTTGGAGCTCCTAACTGGTGGTATTAGCCAAACAGTAAAGAGGCTGAAATTTGAATGTAAGGACAAGAAGTAAGTATCGAATTAGATATTAGTGGAGACGGTGGATGCCAGCATGTTGGGTCGTCCAGAAGATATGGTAGGTTGTTCATGATTGCCCCCCTGATAGGGCTATACCTGAAGACAAGCTGGCAACAAATGATTCTAAATGAGAGTCACTGAAGCCTGAAATTGTTGAAGGAGCGTTACGTCTTCTCCTAGATTGATGATTATACGAGTGGGGCTGGAGTCCCTTTTTTTAGTCGGACCTAGAGTTGTTATTGAGAAGAAGGATGCTGATGCGGAACTAGTATTGTTTAAATTCTATGGTAGAAAGAGGTCGTTTAGCGATGAAAAACATTAGCTTTTGAGCATGAAAGTTATTACTATTGTGCGTAATTTTAAAATCGTGTTGCTCTTTCCGTGGAAAGACGAGAGAGGGTTCCTAATAGAGATGGACCCAGCCTCAACAAAAGTGATGTTGGTGAATGTCGAGGACGTAAGTGGAAGGAATAATAAGAGAGCAACGTTAGGTCGAGAAGACCTTAAGAAAGAGCTATTGGAACTTTTACAAATGGTCGTAGGAGTTCCAATGGTACAACCTGTGTCTACTACCACGATAGCCCCATTGAAAGAAAGAAAAGGATGTAAATTACGAGATTTTCAGGATGCCTGCCCAAGTGAAATTCTATGGGAGGGAGATAGTCCAGTGTAGACAATTAGGTGGATTTGAGATAGAGAGAAAGCATTTGAGGTAACAAGATATGGGGAACCATCAGAAGATGATTTTCGTTGACCATATAAAAAAGGGAGTTACAAGTTTAAAAAGTATGAGCAAAAACATGCTAAGGGGAGAAGGAGGACTTATCAAGCCTACATTACTTGGAATAGGTTCAGGTACCATGCTGGTGATAAATATTTTCTACTTAAATTACAGAGTAAGTTAGTGACAGGTTTGTCGTGCTAAAGTAGAACGATAAAAGGTGAAAAAGTATATCAGTGAATATGGTGAGTGACCTATTTTGCCTCGTCAAGTGGTGGAAAAAGAGAGAATCGCAAGGCAAAATAATTAAGGAGGATTTGAAATAGTCATTTAAAAAACAAGTAAGGAGGTTTCAATGGAGAATTGCTATTGACGTAGTAGAAAAACTGAGTGATAGAGGCAGTGAATAAAGAAGAATGGAAGGAAGGAAAGGAGCAAGAACGAAAGAGAGATAGAACCCGGGATCAAAACTGGGAAAGTGGAAAGAAATTTAACAAGGGAGTATATGAAGAACAGTCCGGACAAAGTTCATGACAAAGAGGTGAGAATTTGGGTTTATGAGACTACGTATCAATTATCGAGAAGTTAAATAAGGTGATAGTGACAAATAATTATTCATTGCCTGATATAGATGACATGTTGATCAGTTTGCAAGGGTGCTTAGTGTTTTCCTTCTGAGATTCACCTTAAAAAGGGTCATCACCTGTTAAAGATAAAGAAGGATGATGTTGTAAAGACTGTCTTTAGAAACACAGATGTACATTATGAATTTTTGGGGATGTCATACTGATTAACTAATGACCCAATGGCATTTATAAGTTTGATGGATCAAGTCTTTTAAGAGTACTTGATCATTGTGTCGTCACCTCATTGATGACCTTATGAGGGGTTCTAAAAGCAAGGGAGAGCATGCTCAATATTCGAGGCAAGTTTTGCAAATTTGGGAGAGCCTAAGTGGTATGTCAAATTCAAGAAATGTGAATTTTTTACGAGCATATCTGAATGTATGGGATTGATGCGAAAGAATGTTAGGGAATCCAGGAAAAGTTAAAAAGGTGAGAAATAGGGAACATCAGACATCGACATTTCAAATTAGTAGCATCTTAAGCTCAACCAGAGGCTACCAGAGAGTTATTGAGAATTTCTCTAAGATGCATTATTGGGAAAAACTGACTACGATGACTGCTGGCCAAAGCTTAACATTAAGGATTTCAACAAACCTGAAATTGAAGTTCGAGTAAGAAGGGAAGGAAGTAACAGTTTGTACACATTAAAATGCGACCAACGCTTCTTGATCGAATCAAGGAAGTTTAAGGTCAAGATGAAAGGATGCTTAAGATCCAACGGGGATTTGAAAGGAATGCAAACTAAAATTTTAATTGTGGTGAGGATGGTAATTACAGATGTGAAGGGTGGATACATGTCCTGCCTAGTGAGGAATTGAGAATAGAAATTATAAAGGGTGCTCATAGCTCTAAGTACTAGATTCACCCAAGAAAAATGAAAATGTATCGTGAGTTACGGCAAAATTTTTGGTGGCCTAGCATAAAGAGCGATATATCAAGATTTGTATCCCAGTGTTTAACCTGCCAGCAGGTAGGGGAAGGAAAACCTTAAGATGATTGCCAGACAGTTGCAACCACTGTACCTGAGTGGAAAAATAGAACACATTACAGTGGATCTTATTTCAGGCTTACCACGAACAACTAATAGATATACATCTATCTAGGTTGTGGTGCATAGGTTGACTAAGACGGCCCAATTTATTTTATTTGAGAAGGGTATTCTATTGAACGACTTTATATTAAGGAGGTGGTTAGTCGTTACGGAGTGCCAGTAACCATTGTGTCTGATAGACGCAAGGTTCACCTCGAGGTTTTGGAAAAGTTTTCAAGAAGAAATGGAATGAAGTTAACCGTGAGTATGGCCTTTCACCCTTAGACGGGAGGCCACTTAGAACGTATGATATAGAAGTTGGAAAAAAATATGTTAAGAGCCTGCATTATTAATTTTGGCAATGAACAGCTACCCTTAATCGAATTCTCCTATAACAGTGGTTATCAAGCGAGCATTGAAATGGCTCCTCATGAATCATTGTATGGTTGAAGATATTGCATGCCCATTTGTTGGGATACAATTAGGGAACGAAGACTGTTTCGCAAAAGACAAGGTGTGGGTTGTTCGAAAGAGAATTCGTACTGCGTAGAATCAATAAAAAAGCTATGTCGACAGGAGGTATAAAATGTTAGAGTTTGAGGTAGGTGACCTGATATTTTTAAAAGTGTCACCGTAGAAGGAATCATGCGATTCAAAAGGCAGGGAAAAATTAATTCCGAGGTTCATTGGACCATTTAAAATAGTGTCTAGGATTAAGGCGGTAGCTTGGAGGCATAATCTACCTCCAGATTTGAGCCAATTGCATAACGTGCTTCACGTTTTAATATTGAAGAAGTATGTTCTCGACCCTACGCATGTGATCCAGGTGGAACCAGTTGAAATCCAAGGTAATCTCTCTTAGCAGGAGGCACCGACAAAGGTGGTTGATAAAGAGTAATAGGTATCATGTTCCAAAGAAATACAGATGGTTAATGTTGTCTAGAGAAAAACATGTGGTAGAGAAAACTACTTGGGGGGGGGGGGGTAAAAATATCTGCTTTTATATGTGGGATCACTACAAGAAAAAGGCTTTTAGCGACGGAAAAATCCGTCGCTAAATGTTTTAGCATCGGATTTATCGTCGCTAAAAGTCCCTCGTATAAAAGCCCGTTACTAATAGTTTGGCGACGGAATTTTCAAATCCGTCGTGTAATATTTAAGTTTTTGCGACGGATTTATTTATTAATTAGCGACGGAATATCCGTCTCTAATTATATTTTAAGTATTTTAATTTAATTTTTTTTGTTAAATTAGCGACGGAATATTCCGTCGCTAAAGTCTTATTTAGCGACAGAATAATCCGTCTCTAAAAACGGATAGTAATAAAAAAAACTTTTAGCGACGGATATAATCCGTCGCCAAAAGTCAAAAAAAATTTTTAATATTTTTTTTTATTTTTCTAATGCCCAAACCTGTAATAAAAAAATTAATCCTAAAAAACAACGCGCAATAATTAATACACAAAGAAATATGTAAAATTAATCATAAAAAAGACTCATTATGTACAAGCTGGGAACCGGATACAGCTGGTTAGGGGAGGGGAGAAGAGTACAAGCCGGGCGCGGGGGCTGGGGGGGGAAGCTGGGACCGAGCACTAGAAGGGGCTTATCAGGGGTTGCTGAGTCCCAGATCTGGATCCTGCTGATTCGGGGCCGGCTCGGCATGTCCAGCTGCGGTACCCTGCTGATCCTGCTCCCTGATGATCCTCAACACCACCGTAGCAATACACGCGATCTCCTTGTCGTCCAATGGATGCCGAGGAGCCGGTGTCTGTGGAGGGTTAGTGGTGGGTGAGGACGCTCCTATCATGGCACGAGCAGTCTGACTAGGCAGGCCGCGTATGCGGCCTTTCGGCAGATTGACGACCTCCGGCGTATCCAACCATCGCTTCAACCCCCCAGTACTCGCACTCGTACTAATGGACACTGATGGCTATCCGGACTGCTCCTCGGACCCCCTAATTTGTTCATACGAGGCCTGCAAAAAACAGTGATATAAAGATATGTTAGGGCATTAATGAACGCAACAGACATTGAGGATAGAAAGACAAAAAATTAACAACTTAAACAAATTGACTCACATCAATCCGCCGAAAAATATCTGAAATATAGTCGCCCGCTCGGTGTGCCTCGTCCTTGTCCTTCTTCCGCACTTGCGTCTGATTATACGTCAGAGCTACGACCTCATCATCCTCCAGATCCGGGTGCTCGACTGCATTCTTGTGTCGGACGATGTCGTGTGGCACCGACCCCCCGTGTGCGTCGGATCTCTGTTCTGTCTGTTCTCAGCCCCGCACTTACTCTGGGCGTCCCAACCTGGATCCGCAGCCCACCGATCTATCATCGCCGTCCATACAGTCGAAGATATCCAGTGTGGGGGATATCTTGTCATCTCCGTCATTTTTTCCCCGGCTTGTTACAACATTACAACTCAATCATTTTCAGTTTGAGAATCATCATCATCTTCATCACTTTCCTCGTCATCCTCTTCTTCTTGGGACTCGTCGTCCTCTTCATCTTCTAATTCATCCTCTTCATCAGTAGACTCGGTCACATCATCTCCAACACTTTCCACATCTTCTACGTCATCATCTACGACTTCTTGTCCTACATGAAGTGTTGTTGGAAGAGGAAGATCGTCCTCCTCATTGTAGACCTCAACAGGGAACAAGACAGGTGGTTGGTTGGCTTGAAAGGAGTCTAGCTCACTGTCATATGTCAGGAGCAATTTCTTGGACTTAATAATTGTATACCAATGAGATTTGGGATTGTATACCAATGAGAATGCAGGTTTTATAAGAAACAAGTAATTGAACAATCTCTGGGCTAATTAGTGTTAATGAGGATTACCTTGGGCTAATTATAGCTAATTAGGGTTGATTAGGAGTAATTAAGGTTATTTTGAGCTAATAGCCGGGTTTTATTGTGCGAAGTCATGTTGATTAGTCCTAATTAGGGCTAATTAGGCATTAATTGGGTTATGTTAGGGCTAATTAGTGTTAATAAGGACTACCTTGGACTAATTATAGCTAATTAGGGTTGATTAGGACTAATTAGGGTTATTTTAAGCTAATTAGGGTTTAATTGTGCGGAGTAGTATTGATTAGTCCTAATTAGGGCTAATTAGGCTTAATTGGGTTATTAGGCTTAATTGCGACTACTTAGGCACGTAATCAGAGTTTAGTTAGGTTTTAGGGTTTAGGGTTAATTAATCTAATCACATGTCTACAAGATATGAGTAATTAGGGCTAATTAGGGTTTAATTTGGACTGATTGGTGTTAATTAGGATCAATTTGGAGTAATTACAGCTGATTTAGTTTTCATTGGGTTCTTAGGGTAAATTAAGACTAATTAGGCTCGTTAGAGCTAATTAGGGTTAATTGGGTTCATTAGGGTTAATCTGGACTAATTAGGGCTAATTATAGCCAGTGTTGGAGCCACGATGAGAGTCTAAGGGGTGCTAAAAATGTCGCGTTAACCTAATTAACCTAAATTCAACAACCAACCATTCAACTAATTCACAAATATCTCAATCCAATTGGGTCACATCCTCCGTTAACAATCTCAATTCTCAAATTCTCAATGCACAGCCAACAATCTCAATTCCCAATACCTCATATAGGGTGTCGGTATGGTGTCTGACATCTCCAGACACGTCTGAAGACATTGATTTATTTTTTAAATGTCAGATGTCGTGTCCATCACCCCCTGAAGAGGTGCCGAACACCTCTTGAAGAGGTGTCCACAAGTATAAAGCCAAATTGTGACATTTCGGTGTCGGTGTCGATCGGACGCGGTGTCCGTGACCTACCGACACCTCGACACCTCATCGACACATCTAGAAACATGTCGAACACCTCCGGAAAGTGTCGGACACCTCCGGACACGTGTCCGACACCTACCAACACATACCGACACCTCCAGACACATCCGAAGTCATTGATTTATTTTTTAAATGCCGGACAACGTGTTCGTCACCCCTTCAAGAGGTGTCCACACATATAAAGAAAAAATGTAACATTTTTCAGTGTCGGTGTCGATCGGACGGGGTGTCCGTGACCTACCGACACCTCATCGACACATCCGGACATGTGTCGAACATCACCAGACACGTGTCCGACACCTCATATAGGGTGTTCGAATACATTGATTTATTTTTTAATTGCTGGACAGTCCACGGTGCCGGACACCCATTGAAGAGGTGTCCACAAGTATAAAGCTAAAATATATTATTTCGGTGTCAGCGTCGATCGGATGCGGTGTCCGTGTCTGTGCTATCTAATGGGGATCTCAATCCAATTGGGTCCATCCTCCGTCAACAATCTCAATTCTCAAATGCCCAATGCAATAAAAATTAATAAAAATCACACATTCAATCCAATTGGGTCCCATCCTCCGTCAACAATCTCAATTCTCAATTCTCAAATACTAAATGCAATAAAACTCACACATTCAATCCAATTGGGTCTCATCCTTCGTCAACAATCTCAATATCTCAAATGCTCAATGCACAATTAACAATCTAAAATCGTCAATTAACAACCTAAAATCATCAATTAATAATCTCATTTACTTCAAATGCACAGCTAACAACCTAAAATCATCTATCGATTGGATTAGGGCATTCAATTTAGGGTTCAAATAGTTTAATTTAGGGTTCGGTTCAATTAGGGGTTCAAGTAGTTTAATTAGGGTTCGATTACATCAATTTAGGGTTCAATTATAGTTCAATTTAGTGGTCGGTTGAATTGGGG
>JAVXUP010004006.1:0-45294 GCA_033070095.1 Escallonia herrerae | reverse complement strand
AGAAGGCCTGCCGCCCCAGCGCCTGCTGATCAGGCGAGTCAAACGTGAACCCCTCCTGTAAGGCATTAAATAACATAAATTAATTTAGAAAACAAATTTAATTAATCAAATACTATCACAGAAATAAATACTTTAATGTACCAGCCACTCCTCCCATAGGGACTCCCTCGTAGTGGCATCTCAGTCCTTTCATTACATGCGTGACTCGAAGAATCGACCCTTCACAAGAACGCTGATCTTCGTCCTCGCCTGATTCTCCAGGATCCTGCCAAAGAAGTAAATAAATACATTAATACAGTTCAAATATAAATTAACATCCCAAAATTTTAAATATAAGGCATGATGTGATTTTTTTTACTTACTGGCCCTCCTGGGTGAGCGTAACTCTCTGTTTACGCTGGGGGTCGATGCGTACCCCACGTGTCGGGCTACGGCCTCGTTGAGATCATACAAAACACAAACATTAATACAGTTGAAATATACTTTAAATATAAGGCTAGCGAAAATTGACTAAACACTGTTATCAACTATACCTGATGTAGAACCCACGGAAGAAGGAGATTCAATGCGCGTGTGGGATGAATTTGCATCAGGCTGGGGCGATGGTTGGGGCTGGGGCCCCGTCTGCTATACGTGAGCACTCTGTCTCATCATCAGTAGGTAATGACGAGGTGGGACCCATCGGGGAGGAAGCAATTTAGCGTCTAACCCGGCCACACATAGCCTGTATCCTATCCATATCTGACTTTGTATAGATAAATTTCAAAGACATTAACACATTAATTTGGCAGAAATCATCACCGACACTATGAACGGAGGTGCAAAAACACATCAATATGAACCAAGTTCTAAAATGTTACTACATTTTTTTCCGTGATGTCACAAAATTAAAAGTCAATCATTTTCAGTTTGGGAATCATTATCATCTTCATCACTACACTCGCCGTCCTCTTTTTCGTGGGACTCATCATCCTCTTCATCTTCTAATTCATCCTCTTCATCAGTAGACTCAGTCACATCATCTCCAAGACTTTCCACGTCTTCTGCATCGTCATCTACGACTTCTTCTCCAACATGAAGTGTTGTTGGAAGAGGAAGATCGTCTTCCTCGTTGTTGACCTCAACAGGTAACAAGATAGATGGTTGGTCGGCTTGAAAGGTGTCTTGCTCACTGTCATATGTCATGGGCAATTTCTTGAACTTGATAACTGTATACCAATGAGATTTAGGATTGGCGATGTCCTCTGCGTAAAAGACTTGTGCAGCTTGATTAGCAAACACAAAAGGCTCGTCTAATGCAAGTCTTGACTTGACATTGACATCTATAATCCCTTGAGAGCTAACACAGATTCCTCTACTGCATGTGACATCGAACCACGTACACTTGAACATTTCCAGGTAGTTTTGGGAATCCAGATATGTTAGCTCAATAATCTCATCAAGCTCTCTATAAAGTCCATTCAATTCTTAGCATAGCCGTGTTGACCAAGACTCCACTATTTTGGTGTTTGTTAGGGCCTTGAGCTAGTAACTTCAAGCAAGAGGCCACCGGTCTATCTATTGACTGAACCTATTGTAGATGACGATCAAAATTAAGGATAAATTAGTATACTAATTGGCCAGAGCTGTATATAACACATAATATAATTTCGTTAAAGACTTACACGCCTTCTGAACCACTGTACAAATTGTGATTTCCGATGAGATTTAAGTCCAGCGGGATCAGCGAAAGATTCCGCATCGAACTCACTGCAAACCAATATAGTTGACTCGTTTATCACACACTTTCAAGTATGTACAAAAATGTAAGCGAATTAAGACATTAACTGTGATACCCCGAACGTATCAAAAAATTATTTACACTAGGTTAATTAATTAACAAATTTTTTTTATCGAGTAACGTCCTTTTGGAGTTAATTAGGTGGCGGGAAGTGAGAAAATGTGTCAGTGTAGCTTGGGGTCAAAGTGGAAATTTTCCTAATTTAAAGGGGCAGAAAGTTAATTACATATAGTTGAGAGGTCATTTTATAAATATGAAAACTACTGGGGATCAATTCATAAATTTTGGAAAGCTTACCCAAATGCCAAGTGTCCAAGGAAAGTTTCCTACCTGTTGCCACCTCATGTCAGGGTGGTGACTAAGGGAATGTAAAAAAATTTAAAATTGAGTGATTGAAATTTCAGGAAAACAAGAACAGGGAGAAGAGAACAAAGCAGAAAAAGAAAAAAAAATAGAAAAACAGAGAGGAAGACAGCTTCGGGGAAGGAAAAAGGAAAAGGAAAAAGAAGAAAGAAAGAGAGAAGCAGACTAAGAACAGAGAAGAAGAAGAAAATAGAGAAGAAGGCAGCTTCGGGGAAGGAAGAAGAAGAAGAAGAAGAAGAAGAAACAAAGAGACAGAGAGAAAGAGTAGAACTCGGGCAAACGGAAAAGAGAAACAGTTGTGAAAATTTCAAAGGGTAACTCCCTTATTTAGTGGTGTAATTCCATATTAAATCTAGTGATGTGGTATCAGTGAGTATATTGCTCATGGTGTGTTTCGGGTGGGGAATTTTTCAGTTTAGAGCTACTATTGAAAAGCTTATGGAAGATTGATGTATGTGAATGGTGGTAATATGGAAGATTGATAGGTGTATGTGAGTTTGTGGGAGGCCGGTGGTTATGGTGGAGCTGGGCAGAGGGACCGCGACTGGGTTGTGTGTGTGTTCATAAGTGTGTGTGTGTGTGTTGCGGGTGAAACTGTGTGTGTTCGTGTGTGATTGTGCGTGTTTTAGATGATTTAGGTTATAAATTAGGTCTTGTAAGGTGTTGGTGATGTTGGATGTGGGTTTTAGGTAGAGAAATGGGGAAGAAGGGGTGTAATCGTGGATGAAGGGAAGAGTTTCAGGGCTGCACAAGTTCGGGCACGAGGTTGAAGAAGACTGTGTGTGTGAAAAACATGAATTAGTGTGTGTTGATCATGAACAGTAAGTGTAATGGTCACTAAAAGTGAAAAATAAATTAAGCAGTTTTTTCAATAAATGTTTAAAAATACCTAGAACCAGATTTAGCCAAATTGAAAAAAATAGACCCCAGGTATTTTTAAGAGATCTACATCGGGGAAAAATTTCAGATTTTTTCGAGGATTATAAAGGGATAAACCTCTACGGGAAAACCGTGAAAATTTACAATGTAAATTATAATATCAAACGAGCGCGTTATGGCGCGAAACTTTTATGGGGACTTTAGGATGTTAGGAAGTTTCTTTTCCCAAGAGTTTGGGCCATTCTGAGGTCGTTTACTATTTTTTCACTGAATGGGCTTTTAAGCGCTCGGTCCGAAATTTTTGGGCGAAAGTTTTCTAAAATACTTTTTAGCTTGGGAATGACTTTAGGAGGGTAAAAATAACATTTATAAGTGATTTTGAGATTTATTTGGTACCGGGAACTCTTATGGGGGCATTTTCATAAATTGCCACGGATGAGGGGTGTTTTGGTAATTTTTCGGTAGAGTTTTTCGAAGGACTTTTAATCTAGAAAGGGTGGTAAAACACCTATAAGGTTGTTTTGAAGTTGATTTAAGGTGATGGGAGCGATAGTGGACCCCGGGGGCATTTTGGAAATTTGCCACTAGACGGAGGGTATTTTTAGAGTTGTCAAATAGGCCGGGCAGCCCGCGGGCAGGCCCGGCCCCTTTCTGGCCCGGGCTGGCCCGGCCCCTTTGATGAACAGTGCTGACCTGGCCTTTTAGGGCCTAGGGCCTGGGCCACGCTTACATTTCCCAGGAAAAAGCCCGGGCCAGGCCCGGCCCGGGTCAGGCCCGGTTCAGGCCTGGGTCTGGCCCGGTTCAGGCCCCCTTCTTTACTTTTAAAATTCCACTTTCCCCCCCCTTTCCCCCTAATGGATTTATTCCCCTTTTCCCCCCTAAACAGTACTGAAGATTTAAGTAATGCGAAGAATAATAACACATCTTAAAGTCTTTGATTTTTTTTCTTTATAAATATAGTGGTCATGGGATCGAGTAAATTTTCAACATCTTTATGTATTGAAATTGCTGACCCCAATGCATTTTGTACCCCACATTTGCTGTTTTTTGTCAATTTATGTTACAATTTGAATGGGCTGGAACTTGGAATCTGTTAGGGACGCTTTAATAAAGCGTCCCTAACAGCAAATTACCATAATTAAAAAAAAACCCTTACCTTGAATAACAAGAAAATGTCAAAAAAAAAGAAAATTGGGCCCGGCCCGGCCCAAGCCCGGCCCTAAATGTTGGGCCTAGGGCCTGGGCTTGGACTGGGCCCAGATATCCTCAGAACCAGGCCCAGCCCGGCCCGGTTGGCAGCCCCCTTGGCCCACCCTCAGCCCGATTTGTTGGAGGCCCGATGGGCTTGGGCTGGGCCGGCCCAAGCCCGGCCCATTTGACATCTCTAGGTATTTTGGTAATTTTACCACGTGAACTCCGAACTTCGGCGAATGCCTTAATTGAGAATTTTAGAATGACAAGAAGTGGAGAATGGGATTAAAAATCCCTAAGTAAAGGGTGTTAGCATTAGTGCGGTGCTCGGCTAGGTTAAAGACCTCGCTATTAGGTCAGAGTAATCGACCGCTGTAGAACACGATAATAGCTGATAAATAAAATAAAATAATTTTGTATTATGATGATCAGTGACTAACGAGTATGGTCTTATTTGATTAGGTGACCCCGCTCGCGGCACTTTGAAGCTGTTGGGCTCGTCGGCTAAAAGCCAGCCAGGTAAGGATAGTACAGCTCTTTGCATGCTACGAAATTGTTCCTCGTGGCATACCCATCGTTGTTAGGGTGAAGTATGATGAACGTTTTATGGTGAAGATGAGGTATCGGTGATTATTGTGCCTGTACCTCTCGTACCTGAAATATTGCTGTGGTTTTCGACTAACTTGTTTCCTAGTCTACTTTGAGTGCGTTTAGTGATGATTTTGGATTACCTTGTTGAACCTCGGTCGTATGTTTGACTGGAATTTCTTGTTGAGTGGTTTATTGAATCGAGGACATGGGGTGAACTCAGTTCCCTTAGTCCGTTCAGTTGTTGTATTATGTGCTTTGACGATAGCGTGGTTTGGGGATGAACAACTCTTCTTGTGTTTCCTTCTTGTGCTTGTTGTCTCTTTTATTTGTTTGAGACTGAGATAAACATCCTGGAGCACGGGACATTGTGTGAAAAGAGGGCCAGTGAAACATAATCACAGGCAAACAAGAGGTAAGGTGCGCGGGTCGAGTCAGTCGTGTCGATTGAGTCTAGTCAGTCCGGTCGATGTCTGTATTGCATTTGACTTTATTATAATACTGCGATTTTAATGGCTTATATTTTATTGATGTTTAATTTGGCGATTTAGTGTTCACGTGCATTGTAGTCGGTCAGTCAGTTTGGTCAGTCCAGTTCATTAAATGTTGTGATAATGTTATTCTGTTGGGCCTTAAAGCCGCTCAGTCTGACTAAAAGAAAAGAAAACATGTTGCTTGATCCATTGAATTGATGTTGTGTCATCCTTTGAAATTCTGGATTCTTGATATCGTTGAGACTGATTATCATTTCTCCCAAGGCTGTCACTTCGTTGTCTGCGTTGTTCCTTGTATTATCTTTACTGGGAGATTTGCGTTCATTCCTTACCTGTAATGTTTTCAGGCAGTCAGGGCGGAGTAGGGGAAACCTCAAGGAAAGGGAAGGAGAAAGCGCTCAATCAGTAAATTCAAAAGTAAGACGGCGATATGCTCATTTGGGGACTAGACATTTTGTGTAAATATTTTCGCTGTCCTCATATTGAGCCTTACAATGAAAATTTTTTTAAGGATGGATTTTTGTAAAACCTGACGTATGTTCAAGGATGTTGTTTTTAGAATTGCTCTGTATCGACATGGTTTATGATGCAGTAATGACTGCCAACACGGTTCTGGTGACATCACTAGGGTTGGGGGTGTCACATTAACTTACTCAACGAATGCCAAAACTTCATCGCAATTTAGAAGGGTTTATATTGTTGAAGCACTGTACCCTTCATCCGTTGTCCATCGAGTATATGTTCGGCCGAACGAACTACCTGACTGCTTGAATATTGAAAATTGCCCTTCCAAATTTGTGCTTGATCCGGGGTCATTTCGGCCTACTTGATTTAACCTTGTATCAACATCAGGCCTGAAATATTGACTACAAAAGTTTACAAGCTCTTCCATTACATAAGCCTCCACAATTGAACCCTCAACCCGAGCCTTATTGTCGACTTTTTTCTTTAAATGGAACATGAACCTAAAAGTTTAGCGAATCGAGTTCGGTGGAATATCAATGATAACAGGTGTCGCATTAAGTGTAAACGAACAACTGTAATAATTTAAAGATTACCTCTCGAAAGGATACATCCACCGATATTGCACGGGACCACCCATCTTAGCTTCCTATGCTAAGTGAATAGGCAGATGCTCCATTGAATCAAAGAACGAAGGTGGGAAGATTTTCTCCAATTTGCAAATCGTCACCACAGTGTTCTTCTCAAGCACTTCCATGTTACTCACCCGGATCGTAGAAGAATATATATCTCGAAAGAAATGTGATAATTCAGTCAAAGTCTCGCAAACAACCCGTGGCAGCAGTCCCCGGAAGGCAATAGGAATGAATCTTTCCATGAATACGTGGCAGTCGTGACTCTTCATCCCTTGGAACTTGCATTCCGATACATTGCAACAACGAGATATGTTGGACGTAAAGCCATTCGAAAGCTTTAAATTCTTAACCCACTAACAGACCTTCTCCACTTGTTTCTTGTCTAGACAGTAAGGTGCTTTCGGAAGTATCGTGCTCCCGCTGACAGTCCGAGGATGCAATTCATGGCGTACTTAACTGTTGTAGATCCCTTCTCGTTTTAAGGTGATCTTTCAATTTCCCCTTGACATTCATCACTGTGTTGAACACATTATCAAAAACGTTCTTCTCAATATGCATCACATACATGTTATTTCAGATAATGAGCATCTTTCAGTAGGTTAACTTTCAGAAGATACAATTTTTTTTTCAGTTGTGCTCTTTTCCATACCTTGGAATCTTTAGATCTGGCACACCCATGTAGTATGGTATGTCAGTATCAAGTGCCTCCATGTGTGAGAGCACTTCTTCACCAGATGGGTAGTCCAGTGTGACAACCTCACGCTCGATTGTCCCCTCAAATTTATCCTTCTGCCTACGAAACTGATGGCCCGGTGGCAAAAGCTTACGGTGACATTCGAACCACGAGGGCTTTCCGCCGTGCTTTAACATATAACTGGGGTTCACGCCCATACAAGCAGGGCATGCTAGCTTCCCATGTGTGCTCCAGCCACACGTCATTCCCAATGTGGGGAAATCATGTATAGTCCACATCAAAGCAGCCCTCATCTGAAAATTCTGTTTAAGGGATACATCATATGTTTTGACTCCATGATTCCATAACTGTTTTAACTCATCAATCAATGGCCTTAAATACACATCTATGTCCTTGTCGGGACTCTTCGGCTCCGGAATAAGCAACGACAAGAACATGTATGCTTTTTCATGCACATGCCTGGTGGAAGGTTGTACGGGACAATAATAATAAGCCAACAGGAGTAAGGCATGGTAGACTGACCAAAAGGGTTGAACCCATCGGTTGCAAGACCAAGTCTAACCTTTCAAACCTCTTGGGAAAAGACTGGATGCCTGCGGTCGAACTCCTTCCACGCCTCTCCATCAGCTGGGTGTGTCAGCACATCGGCATTTTTGCTACGAGTCTTACGGTGAGCCCTCATATTTTCAGCTGTATTGGAAGAGTAGTACATTCTCTGAAGCCATGGTGTGACCGAAAAATATCGCAATATCTTTCATGCAATATTTTTCTTCTTCCCTTTGTCCGGTTTGTACCTCGAATGATCACATACTGGACACCGTGACAAATCCTTATTCTCTTTCCAGAACAATACACAATCATTATTGCACGCATCTATCCGCTTATAGCTCAACCCAAGTTTTCTCATCATCTTCTTCGCGTCATAGTACGACGGCGGTAGCTTTTCATTTTCGGGCAGCATTTCTTTGATTAAGGTAACAAACTCGTTAAAACTTTTCTCACTCAGCCCGTGGTCTGATTTCAACTGTAATAACCTACTAACCGCAGACAGCCGTGTGTGTTTCGGAGCTCCATCCCATAGCGGCTCTTCCGCAGCTCTCAACAACTCATAAAACTGATGAGCCCCCTCATTCGGTGGCTGGGTACTGTCGTCACCACCGTCATTACCCTAGTCAACATTAGCATGCCCAGCATCCGTAATCATATCTTAGTAATCATACCGTGCCTCCTCCCTAACTTCATTTTGACTAGCCAGGTTGGATGACAATACTATCGTTTCTCCGTGCTGCGTCCACCTTGTGTATCCACCCATAAAACTGTATCGATGAAAATGCCATTTTACTTCAATTCTTTTTCTCCAATGCAACAACTCACATCTACTGCACGAACACCTTATCTTATCATAGTCAACATGTGCAGGATATGCATAAGCGAAGTCAAGAAATTCGTCAACGTGACACTCAAAATCGTCAGCATTCTTCCTTTTCATCCAACTTCGATCGACCGACATGACGACTGAATTATCGTACTGTATACCACCTTAAATTATGACCAGTCATTAGGCAGGGTCGATGTAAATATGAATGCGTGAATGTGACAACATGTCTATATATTTTCCCTCCATTCTCTAATAGGTAGTGGTCCTATCACATTCAGAAAAGCACATGTTTATAAAACATTGAATAACTCATGCTTAGTCCTATGTTTGCGAAAAATTCGGCAACACCACCCCGCATTTCTCCTAGTACACGACATCGATTAGGTGTTCTAACATTCATCTAACCTTGCCTTGTAAGGTTTGACAGACGTTAGAAAACCAGATCTATATACACAAGGAGAAACACATGAGAACGTGTACCAAATATTCACAACATAAAACACAGAGCATGAGTTGAAACACTGTTTTATAAACACGTAGCTTTTCCAAATTGTCCAAACTGGACATCCAAAGGCTCATTACAAAGCATTACTTTGTAATGAGTACCTTTGAACAGGGAACTAAGTGTTTTTATGCATGCATGCATTCAGAAATTGATAATATATGCAAAAATCTTTTCAAAATATCAAAATTGCAGAAAGATCGTTGTATATGCTACCAATTCCACTTTAAATAGAATTCGTTGGCAACGAGTTGAACCATCTTGTTGCCAATGGACTTTTAAACAACAACGAATATAAAGAAAGCAGGGTTTATAAACAACGAGTAATTGAATCATCTCTGGGCTAATTAGTGTTAACGAGGATTACCTTGGGCTAATTATAGCTAATTAGGGTTAATTAGGAGTAATCAAAGTTATTTTGAGCTGATAGCTGAGTTTAATTGTGCGGAGTAATGTTGATTAGTCCTAATTAGGGCTAATTAGGCTTAATTGAGTTGTTAGGCTCAATTGTGCGGAGTGGTGTCCGACATCTCCGAACAGGTCCGAAGACATTGATTTATTTTTTAATTTTGCCGGACACCGTGTTCGTCACTCCTTGAAGAGGTGCCGAACACCTCCTGACGAGGTGTCCACAAGTATAAAGCCAAAATATTACATTTCGGTGTCGATGTCGATTAGACGCGGTGTCCGTGACCTACCGACACCTCAACACCTCATCGACACATCCGAAAACATGTCAGACACTCCTGGACACATGTCCGACACCTCTGTCCACATCCGAAGACATTGATTTATTTTTAAATGCCAAACACTATGTCCATCACCCCTTGAAGAGGTGCTGGTCACCCCTTGAAGAGGTGTCTAGGTGTTTACAAGTATAAGGCCAAAATATGACATTCTTCGGTGTCGGTGTCGATTGGACAGGGTGTCGTGACCTACCAACACCTCAACACCTCATCGACACATCCAGACACGTGTCGGACACCTCCAGACACGTGCTCGACACCTCTCAGTAGTGTTCAAGGATATTGATTTATTTTTTAATTGCCGGACACAGTGTCAGACACCCATTTAAGAGGTGCTAGACACCCATTGAAGAGGTGCCCACAAGTATAAAGTCAAAATATGTTGTTTCAATGTCTGCGTCGATCGGATGCGGTGTCCGTGTTCGTGCTACCTAGCGGGTATCTCAATCCAATTGGGTCCATCCTCATCAACAATCTCAAGTCTCAATTCTCAAATGCTTAATACAATAAAAATTAATAAAAATCACACATTCAATCCAATTGGGTTCTATCCTCCGTCAACAATCTCAATTCTCAATTCTCAATTCTCAAATGCTCAATGAAATAAAAATCACAGATTCAATCCAATTGGGTTCACATCCTCCGTCAACAATTTTAATTCTCAAACGCTCAATGCAATAAAAATTACGCATTCAATCCAATTGGGTCCCATCCTCCGCCAACAATCTCAATATCTCAAATGCTCAATGCACAATTAACAATCTAAAATCATCAATTAACAATTAAAAATCATTAATTAATAATCTCAATTACTTCAAATGCAAAGCTAATAACCTAAAATCATCAATTAACAACCTAAAATCATCGATTAATAATCAAAATTCTCAAATGCACAATTAACAATCTAAAATTATCAAACAAATGATCAATGTTCAAATGGAAAAAAATGTTCAAAATTCAAATATCCGATGCGCTTGAATTATTTCAATTTACAGTTCGATTCAATTAAGGCATTTAATTTAGGGTTCAATTAGGGGGTTCAATTACTTCAATTTAGGGTTCAATTAAGAGGTTCTATTAGTTCAATTTAGGGTTTGGTTGAATTGGGGTATTCAATTTAGGGTTCAATTAGGAGGTTCAATTAGTTCAATTTAGAGTTTGATTCGATTAAGGCATTCAATTTAGGGTTTAATTAGAGTTCAACACTTTAATTTAGGATTCAATTAGGGGGTTCTATTAGTTCAATATAGGGTTCGGTTGAATTGAGGCATTCAATTTAGGGTTCGATTTGAATAGGGCATTCAATTAGGGGTTCAATTAGTTTAATTTAGGGTTCGATTCGATTTGGGCATTTAATTTAGGATTTAATTACTTTAATTTAGAGTTCAATTATGGTTCAATTAGTTCAATTTAGTGGTCGTTTAAATTGGGGCATTCAATTTAGGGTTCAATTAGTGGGTTCAATAAGTTCAATTTAGGGTTCGGTTAGATTAAGGCATTCAATTAGGGGTTCAATTAGTTTAATTTAAGATTCAATTCGATTAAGGCATTCAATTTAGGATTTAATTAGGGTTCAATTACTTGAATTAACGGTTGAATTAGGGGGTTCTATTAGTTCATTTTAGGGTTTGGTTGAATTGGGGCATTCAATTTAGGGTTTAATTAGGGGTTTTTATTTGTTCAATTTAGGGTTCGATTCGATTAGGGCATTCAATTTAGGATTCAATTAGGGGGTTTTATTAGTTCAATTTAGGGTTCCATTCGATTAGGGCATTCAATTTAGGGTTCAATTATGGTTTAGTTAGTTTAATTTAGTGGTCGGTTGAATTGGGGCATTCGATTTAGGGTTCGGTTGAATTGGGGCATTCAATTTAAGGTTCAATTAGGGGCTTCAATTAGTTCAATTTTGAGTTCGATTCGATTAAGGCTTTCAATTTAGGATTTAATTAGGGTTAAATTACTTTAAATTAGGGTTCAATCATTAGTTCAATTTAGGGTTCGGTTGAATTAGGGCATTCAATTTAGGGTTTGATTGGATTAGGGCATTCAATTTATGGTTTAATTAGTTTAATTTAGGCTTTGATTCGATTAGGACATTCAATTTAGGGTTTAATTAGGATTCAATTACTTTAATTTATGATTCAATTAGTTCAATTTAGCTGTCAGTTGAATTGGAGCATTCAATTTAAGGTTCAATTTAATTTAAGGTTCAATTTAGGGGTTCAATAAGTTCAATTTAGGGTCAGTTGGATTAGGGCATTCAATTTAGGGTTCGATTCGACTAAGGCATTTAATTTAGGGTTTAATTATGATTCAATTACTTCAATTTAAGATTCAATTAAGGGGTTTTATTAGTTCAATTTAGGGTTCGGTTGAATTCAGGCATTCAATTTAGGGTTCAATTAGGGGGTTCAATGAGTTTAATTTAAGGTTCGATTCGATTAAGACATTCAATTTAGGGTTTAAGTAGGGTTCAATTACTTCAATTTATGGTTCAATTATGGTTTAATTAGTTCAATTTAGTGGTCGATTGAATTGGGACATTCAATTTAGAGTTCAATTTGGGGGTTCTATTAGTTCAATTTAGGGTCCGATTGAATTGGGGCATTCAATTTAGGGTTCAATTAGGGGTTTCAATTAGTTCAATTTAGGGTTCGATTCGATTACGACATTCAATTTAAGGTTTAATTAGGGTTCAATTACTTCAATTTAGAGTTCAATTAGGGGGTTCCATTATTTGAGGTTCGGTTGAATTGGAGCATTCAATTTAGAGTTTAATTTGTTCAATTTAGGGTTCGATTGGATTAGGGCATTTAATTTAGGGTTCAATTAGGGTTTGATTTGATTAGGGCATTCAATTTAGGGTTTAATTTGGATTCGATTACTTTAATTTAGGTTTAGTTATGGTTCAATTAGTTCAATTTAGTGGTCGGTTGAATTGGGGCATTCAATTTAGGGTTCAATTAGGGGTTTAATTAATTTAATTTAGGGTTCGATTCGATTAAGGCATTCAATTTATTGTTTAATTAGGGTTCAATTATTTCAATTTATGTTTCAATTAGGAGGTTCTATTAGTACAATTTGGGGTTTGGTTGAATTTGGGCATTCAATTTAGGGTTCATTTAGTTTAATTTAGGGTTTGATTGGATTAGGGCATTCAATTTAGGATTCAATTAGTTTAATTTAGCGATGGAAGAGATTCCGTCGGTATATATACTTTTTATTGGGTATTCAATCAATTGAGAATCCCCATTTAGTACGTCAACATAGTCAATTGCTAAACCACAGTTTACCTTACAATGCTAGCGAAGTATAGTTATAACGTCATCTCCCTGATCCCTTTAGAAACTTAGTTTCACGAATATCATTTTTACTTTAAAGGTGAATAGGGTGTCGTCATTTGATTATCCATATATTATTTTCTAATTTTATCAATTCAAAGAAATAGAGCCATGGAAAGTGATTCTGGAAAAAGCTGCTACAGCGATTCGCACCACTGAACTTGTTGAACATTGATGTGCCACAAATTGCATAGACAAAAAGAACAAAATATTAGGATGCAAACGCTACAGAAGACAAATATACACTCACATTCTTGGAATAGTGGATACTGCCAACTAAGGTTGAGGAATTACCAAAGAACAATCTACATACAACGTGAGAAGCTTGCTTGAATTCGAAGAAATTGGCGGAATTCAGACAACCGGTAGCTACAGGAGGTGGACGGAGTTGCCGCAGGTGATAGCAATGGAAAAACTCACGGGGGCCGGTGTAGGGGGGACGCCGGGGGTCTCACTAGAGGTGGGTCTCCGTAGGTCGCCGTAGAGGGTGGTCACCGGAGGTGAGATTGCTGTTGGGTTGGTGAGAGATAAGAGAAAGAAACAGGGAAGAAAGAAAAGGGGATTTATGCGATATAAGATAGGTTCTTAGCGACAAAATTTGACCGTCGCTAAAAACCCGTCGGTAAAAATCGCATTTTACCGACGGAACATTTAGCGACGGTAAAATTTTGTGGCCTAAATTTTTTTAAAAAACATCCAAAATTAAAATTAAAAAAAATTAGCGATAGATGGCCCGTCGTTAAAAGTCTGCTGGCAGAATTTTGTCGGCAAATACCTTTTGCGACGGAATATTACGTTGAGGGTTTATTCAGTCGATTAAATGACTTTTAGCGACGGAATTACTTGCGTCGTTAAAAGTCCATCGCAACAGATGTGTTTTCTTGTAGTGTTCGTAATATTTGATTCAAAAATAGTACTTTAAGTACTCATCTGATACTTTTTAACTATTGAGTCATTAAGTTGTGCTGGAGTGATACTTTAACCAGGGGGTACAGATTTGAGGTTAACTCTTATAAAAAATTTAGGTGCTCTTCCCCCCCCCGCCCCCCCCCCTTCCCGGTTTTATGGATAGAATTGTATTTGATAGGAACCGTTGGTATAAAGATTTAAACAGACGACCTTGGAATTATTCCTCAAAGTGTCTGTCATTCTTCCAACCGTAGGGTTAAACCCCTCTATCTTAGACAAAAGAATTTCAAATTTTTACGTAATGCAAAGATAAGTAGTTAAGCTCTTTTCATCCATATGGTTAGATTTACAAAATCGAGCCTCATCAAAAAGTAGTGAAACTCCACTAGAAGAGTTGTTTGGTAATGCAGTAACTCTAGATAATGTATGCCCAGTATGTTGTCTTGTTACAGTAAAATTAAAGTCATGCAAATCATTTTTTGCTTAAAAGAGACTTATTCTACATTAAAAGAGGATAAAATCTCTTTCATTACAAATCATGGCCCTATAAGGCTAGCACCATGAAGGTCTTGCGGTAGAGAAGAAAGACACACAATGTCTCTACAAACAAAGCATGCTAGAACTTTGTCCCAAGTACAATACGGACAAAAGTTCTTGCACTTGAAGAATAATATGCACTAACCTAGTGTCGTTCTTAATCCAGCACTTCCATTACAGAAAAATGAAGTTATTTTGTCATCTTCATTCAAAAAGAAATTCACCTTCAACTTCGATGATTGTACAAGTCAAATTTTCGCACTTGTTCAGGATACAGCTTAAAGTTGTCTATCAAACACCGCTTTGCCGATTTTTCAATTGCGAAAATTAAAGAAATCAAAGTCAGCATACTTGGAATAGTGGATACTTCTAACTAATACTGCCAAACAAAGGTTGATGAATTATAAAAGAACAATCTACATACAATGTGAGAAGCTTACTTGAAATTGAAGAAACCAGCGGAATTCAAACGACCGGTAGCCGCAGGAGGTGGACAGAGTTGCCGCAGGTGATAGCAATGGAAAAACTCACGGGGCGGCGGCGTAGGGGGGACGACAGGGGTCTCACTAGAGGTGGGTCTCCGTAGGTCGCCGTAGAGGGTGGTCACCGGAGGTGAGATTGCCCTTGGGTGGGTGAGAGATAAGAGAGAAACGGGGAAGAAAGAAAAAGGGATCTGTGCGATATAAGATAGGTTTTTAGCAACGGAATTTGACCGTCGCTAAAAACCCGTTGGTAAAAATCGCATTTTACCGATGGAACGTTTAGCGACGATAAAATTCTGTCACCTAAATTTTTTTTTAAAAACATCCAAATTTTTTTCTATAAAAGATTAGCGACAGATGGTTCGTCGTTAAAAGTCTGTTGGTAGAATTTCGTCAGCAAATACCTTTTGCGACGGAATGTTTCGTCGGTAAAAGGTTTTAACTACGGACTTTTACCGAGAGTTTGTTCCGTCAATTAAATGACTTTTAGCTACGGAATTACTTGCGTCGCTAAAAGTCCATCGCAACAGATGCGTTTTCTTGTATTGTTCGTAATATTTGGTTCTAAAATAGTACTTTAAGTACTCATTTGATACTTTTTTAATATTGAGTCCTTAAGTTGTGCTGGAATGATACTTTAACTGCGCGGGGGGGGGGGGGGGGGGTGTTACAGACTTGAGGTGAACTCTTATAAAAAATTTATGTACTCTTTCCCAAGTACATAAATATGCTAGAACTTTGTCCCAAGTACAATGTGGACAAAAATTCTTGCACTTGAAGAATAATATGCACTAACCTAGTGTCGTTCTTAATCCAGCACTTCCATTACACGATAATTAAGTTATTTGCCATCTTCATTCAAAAAGAAATTCACCTTCAACTTTGATGATTCTACAAGTCAAATTTTTCGCACTTGTTCAGGATACGGCTTAAAGTTGTCTATCAAACACCGCTTTGACGATTTTTCAATTGCGAAAATTAAAGAAATCAAAGTCAGTATTTCAAGACCCAGCTATTCTAACTCTCGGAACGTGATGAATCTGGATATCAGGTCAAAGGATTTCATCATATATTGTGTGTAAAAATCATAAAATGATCTAAACCTTTATTTTAAATTGACGTGCATTGTTTCTTGTGTCAGAGGTGAGACACGAAATTTGTGTAAATTATGATCCCGATCTTGTAGCAACGTTGAATCATGAATGTCGATGGATTAAAAGACAGGGCCGAGAGACGCAAGAAATTATCATACAATATACTCAAGGGTCTTAGATGGGCGGACCAAAAATCCCGTAAAATCTAATTTTTGTTTAGTACGAAAGGGATGCGAAAGGGTGGAGAAGTGCTATGAGAAATGGTGGGGTGCATGGCTAACTTTTGCCTTTTCATTGCAGATAGATAAAAAGGGTACCCTGGGTTGGAGGACACCACATGGATGATGGAACCTTCTATCATGTCTTCTCCATGGCCTACGTACTTTGGGCACTGCTAAACACGACGCAGTAGCAATTTTTTTCCAGAGTTCACATCTTCACTTCGCAATTTGTTAAGAGTAGAAAAAGCTGTAATGTCCTCTCATAAAATTGACGTATCTACTTGTCCCAAAAACTGTCCTCTCAAACTTAAGGGTATCACTACACCTCTTTTGGGGACCCCGTAACATCCATGAAATATGTGCTATAGTGATTAGGCTCTCACCTAGGCCGAAAGGGTCTTTCATTCCATTCTGTAGAGCAGTTGTTGGGATATTATACCACGAAAAGGGATTTTATTCGGGATGCTTCTGTGTTTGGGTTTCGGAAAAAGGATGACCAAGATGAACATGAACTTATGCTGGGGCACTTGTGGTCTTGCAGTGATTGATGCTGCAGTTGAGTAACTTACTCTTTATTTTCAGGGGAAGCAATTTTGCCTTGGTCTACGCAAGGAGGAGTGGTCTCATGTGTTATTTTGTTATTATTATCGGTATAATTTTCTTGGTGCGGCAGCAAGAAGCTTTAATAGCTACAATAAGACGACCATAAGTAATAAGTTGGCTGTTAGATCTAGATTAGTTGGATCCTCGATCATTACTTGAAGATGGGATCAGATTATGTCAATCGCGAAAAGTTTAGCCTCTGTACCTTAAAGTTTTAGGAGACACCAAGATATGTGCTACCTTGCTCCTATATCATCGTGGATCAACTTTAACATTATAGCAAGGCTGCATTTGCAAAAGTTTTTGAACTTTAAGCACGTATTGTTATTCAACTTACAGAGTATCTAACTCAAAACTCATTGAGAATGCGTGCAAAAGCCTTCAAATTCAAGCAATAGAGAAAAAAAAAATCCAAGAATCGAGACGTGAGGCAAGTCTCATAATAAATCTCAATTTAAATTGTCTTTAAAAGGTGAATTAATAGATGAATAGCAAGAAAGACACATTTGGTTGATCCTTGTGCAATAATAAAGTTTCAAATAACACTAATCATGATGGAATCCAATCATGGTAAGTTTTGCCTAAACTTCTTATTAAAGAAACTTCCAAACAGTCTAATTTTTCTCTTCTCTTTCTCATAGAAGTGCCATTGGGCCTGTAAGACTATAAAAGCTGTTATGTCTAACATTTTTCTGCCAAACCTCCTCTGCTATTTTTTAGTGATGTTCGTGTCAATCTTGTATAGCTCTTTTTGGTAATATTGATGCGTTCTGCTTGTACTTTTATAGGAAGATTTTGGATATTTTGTATTCTCCACAACTCTGTCACAGTACTGACTTTTTGGTTGGTACCATATGTTTTTCTTGCAATCAAAGTGTTTTACTCGTATGTCCAGGCATCCCAAATAGCTAGTAAACAAAAGCCATTCTTCCTCCCTTTACCTTGGGTTGCATATTCATAGGGAAATCATGCATCTTATGATTTTACACGAACATCATCCATCATATTTGAAAGTGCTTTCGCAATCATGAAACTTGACCTGTTTTTTCATTTTTATCAGAAACCTGTGTAGTCTTATTTTTCTCTGATATGGACCTTCGCTATAGAGATTAAAACCAGCGATTTCGAAATTATCCCTTAAGGTCTCTGCCATTCTCTCATCCCTAGTGTCAAACCCTTGTAGCTTAGATAGATACAAATTTAAGTGGGGGCTAATCCACATCCGACGCTGAAATTTTTCTCATTTTACAGGGCATCTCAGTCGTCCACCTAACACAATGATCGACTGAGATGCCATTTTTAAAAGAATGTTACCTAACTGCCCCTCTTGGTGGCGATTAGCATTTGTTCCAAGATGCTCTCGTCTTATCAAATTCTTGTTATAAATTTGGCCTGACTGCAATAGTTCGTAGTGGTTGGTGTATCACCCATAATATTCAAGTTGTCGTTGCCCTTACCACCCACCATAGCCAACAACTAGACGACATCAACTACCATGACAATTAAGGATAAGCCACCTTCATGATCCAAGCCTCAAACCCACCATAGTCCCTAATCTATCAAACCCCACATATATCATCCACAAATTCAAGAGTTACACAAGAAAAATATAGATCTAGAGATTAGATCAAACTAGGGGGGTTGGGTGGTGTAGGATTGGACGTGGCGGCGTTGGGCAGTGGAGGTGTCGGCAAGTGGTACCATCGGAAAGTGGCAGCATTGGGCAGCGTTGGTGGTGTGGGATTCGAAAGAGGTGGTTTGGTTGGCGTTATGGTGGTTGGGGTAAATAGTTTGTAGAGAACTGCGTCAAAAAATATCTAGACGTGAGAAAGGTCTAAAATTAGGGAATCGTCATCTTATTTGTTAAAACACAGGAGAGAATAAGAAAAACCTGAAATAACTTCAAAAATATCCAAAAAGACTATTAATCTATTGAAAACAAAGAAATGAATTTAGAGACTAGAGTGTGTTTGACACTCTTTTTTTTTTTTTCAGTTTTAAAAATTGAAAAAAAAAAGTGCGTTTGGTAACCATTTTTTTTCCTTCTCCAATTAAAAAAATCAGTTTTTAAACTGAAGAGTAAAAAAAAAACTCCAAAAATTGGTTTTTTTTTTTGAGACCACCACCACCACCCTCCCACCGCCGGCAACCACCTCCGGCCGTTGGCAGCCACCTCCAACCGCCGGCTACCACTTTCGGCCGCGTCGACCACCTCTGGCCGTCGGCGACTGCCGGCAGCCACCGCCGGCAGCCGCCGGTGACCACCTTAGGTTGCTGGAACCACCGCCGACAGTCCCTGGCGACCACCGCCGGCAGCCACCGCCGGCCACCACCACCGTCGACCACCGCTACGCCCCACCACCGTCACCGCAAACCACTCAAAAAAAAGTCAAAATAAAAAGGGTTACCAAACACCCAAAAAAAAAAAGGTTATCAAACACCCACTTGTTTTTGTAAAAAAATAAAAAAATTAAGCTGTTTTTTAAAAAACTGCTCTTTAAAAACTGAAAACCAATTTTTTTTTTGTCAAACCAACCCTAAGTTAAACGGCGGAAAGGTGTTAGGCACCCGCCTTTTGACCTTTTTAACCCATAAACATGCAATTACATAAACCGTAAATTTATTTCTATGTTATTGATTTGAACTTGACATCGGGGGTTGAATGATCTTCTTAAGATAAATCAGAATCAAAACCACCATAGTTCAACTCGGGTCTTGTGGGAGGCAACCTACACTATGATCTTAAACTCTAACTAAGAAACCAAATGGAAGACTCTTTTTGATAGTTTGTATAATGAAAATGTGGTCGCAGAAATGGCGAACATTCTAGACGACTATACTTTTAACTAGTCTAGAAAGCTGTAAATATACCTCAGGAATGTACTTGTCTAGAAGACTTTAGAACACTTTGTGAAGGATCCACGCTGCAAAGGGCTTATAAATTTAGAGACATAAAGTATAAAGTGCCACTACAAGAAAACAGGCTTTTAGTGACGGGGAAATCCGTCGCTAAAAGCCCAAAATCCGTCGCTAAAAGAATTAGCGACGGATTCACCGTCGCTAAAAATCTCTCGTATAAAAGCCCGTCACTAATAGTTTAGCGACAGAATGTTTTAAATCCGTCGCTAAATATGTCATTTTTTTCGACGGATTATTTTTAATTAGCGACGGATATTCTGTCGCTAATTATATTTTTAGAATTTTAATTTATTTTCTTTTTTGTCAAATTAGCGACGGATAAAATATTTTAGCGACGGAATATTCCGTCGCTAAATAACTTATTTAGGAATACTTTTAGCGACGGAATTAATCCGTCGCAAAAAGTCAATTTTTTTTGAATTTTTTTTATTTTTCAATTACCCAGACCTGTAATACAATTTTCAATTCTCAACAACAACGCACAATAATCAATAAAGAAAGAAATATATATAATCAATTATAAAAAATATTTATTATAAAAAAACTCATATATGTACAAGCCGGGAACCGGATACAGCCGGTTAGGAGAGGGGAGAAGAGTACAAGCCGGGCGCCGGGGGGGGGGAAGCTAGGAACGGGCACGGGAAGGGGCTCATCAGGGATTGCCGAGTCCCGAATCTGGATCCTGCTGATCCGGGGCCGGCTCGGCCTGTCCAGCAGTGCCCTGCTCCCTGATCATCCTCACCACCACTGTAGCAATGCGCTGGATCTCCTCGTCGTCCAACTGAGGACGAGGAGCCGGTGTCTGTGGAGGGGCAGCAGGGGCTGAGGACGCTCCTATCATGGCACGAGCAGTCGTGCTAGGCTGGCCGCGTATGCGGCCTTTCGGCCGATTCACGACCTCCGGCATATCTAGCCATCGCTTCAACCCCCCAGTACTCGTAGCTGTACTAGTGGACGCTGATGGCTGTCCGGACTGCTGCTCGTACCCCCTTAGCTGTTCATACGAGGCCTGCAAAAATAGTGGTTTAAAGATATGTTAGGGCATTAATTAACGAAACAGACATTAAGGATAGAAAGAAAAAAAATTGACAACTTAAATAAATTGACTCACATCGATCCACCGGGCAATATCTGAAATATAGTCGCCCGCTCGGTGCGTCTCGTCCTTGTCTTTCTTCCGCACGTGCGTCTGAGTATAGGTCAGAGCTATGACCTCATCCTCCTTCATAAATAAATATCAACACTTTTCTCTATTCTACTGTTACTATGTGTATATGGATATGGATATGGATATGCTCTCTCCCTCCCATTTACTACAAAATTTTCATCTTTCATTTTCATATTTACACTTTCTCTAAATAATTACTCCAAAATTTTACATTTCAAACTCCCCCCCCCCCCCTCAGTTCTTGTAACCGTTAGGTTCAATCCCTTAGAGAAAAAGAAGAAAGTGGGAGAGTTGAGCTCCATTTGTGCTCACAAGAGCTATAGCCCTAGTTTGGTTCCTTCAAATTGTTTCAAATAAGCTACTTCCTCTGTTCTTTTTCTATTTTTGCAAAAAATCCATGGTAAACATTTAGCATTCAATTGAGCGGTAAATAAAAATCTTCAGCTAAATAAATAATATAGTGAGAAATTCAATGTTTACCATCTTAGAGATTCGCAAAAATTTCAATAAAACGAATAGCGTTTCAATTCAAAAAAACACAGCTGAACCATTTTGAATTTGATTTAAGTTAGATTTAAGCAAAATACAATAGGGCTTGATTTTGTTATAATTCAATTATACAGCAGCTTAATTAACTAAACGATACAAGAAACTCAAACTTTGAACCTCTCTCAAAGGAATTTCAGTTTTATGGTTTTAAAAACATCATGATTCAAATTACAGCTTAGATTAAATCAAACAATTAACTTAACCCTGCTTCTTTAAAAAATCTTACAACTTACTAAACAGTATCCATTACTTGTACCACGTGTCTTTATAACCGTTCCACCGACCATTTCCAAGTCGCTAGTAACCGAGTCCCTTCTCATTCCTACCTATGCCGCGAACCCCCTTCTCATCATGGACAAGAGCCTGAACACCCTTCCCCTCCCCCTTTCGCCAAACCCAACAGATGTCTGTTTACTTGTTAAGTTACCAATTCCACATTAAATAGAATTCGTTGGCAACGAGTTGAACCATCTCGTTGCCAATGGACTTCTCAAAACAACAACTAATATAAAGAAGGCATGGTTTGTAAACAACGAGTAATTGAACCTTTTTTGGGCAATATGGAGTAATTATGGGAAGGACAAGGGCAAATTAGGGCTAACTGTGTTATTAGGGTTAATTACGAGTATTAATTACAGCTAATTAGGGTTGATTAGGATTAATTAGGGTTATTCAGTCCTAATTAGGGTTTAATTGTGCCGAGTAGTGTTGATTAGTCCGAATTAGGCTTAATTGGGTTATGTTAGGGCTAATTAATGTTAATGAGGGCTAGTTTGGCCTCATTATAGCTAATTAGGGTTGATTAAGACTAATTAGGGTTATTTAGTCCTAATTAGGGTTTAATTGTGCCGAGTAGTGCTGATTAGTCCTAATTAGGCTTAATTGGGTTATGTTAGGGCTAATTCATGTTAATGAGGTCTAGTTTTGCCTAATTATAGCTAATTAGAGTTGATTAGGACTAATTAGGTTTATTTAGTCCTAATTAAGATTTAATTATGCCGAGTAGTGCTGATTAGTCCTAATTAGCGCTAATTAGGCTTAATTGGGTTATGTTAGTGCAAATTACGACTAATTAGGCTAACTATAATCAATATGCACGTAATTGGGTTCATTTTTGGCTAATTTGGGATAATTACAGCTACTTTGATTTTCATTAGGTTCTTAGGGTTAATTAAAACTAATTAGGCTCGTTAGAGCTAATTAATTAAGGTTAATTGATTTATTAAAATATTTATTTTTTAAATGTCGGACACCGTCGATCAGACGTGGTGTCTGTGTCTGCGCTAACTAACAGATATCTCAATCCAATTGGGTCCCATCCTCCGTCAACAATCTCAATTCTCAATTCTCAAATGCCGTCCAATGCAATAAAAATTAACAAAAATCACACATTCAATCCAATTGGGTCCCATCCTCCGTCAATAATCTCAATATCTCAAATGCTCAATGCACAATTAACAATCTAAAATCATCAATTAACAACCTAAAATCATCAATTAATAATCGCAATTACTTCAAATGCACAGCTAATAACCTAAAATCATCAATTAACAACCTAAAATCACAGATCAATAATCACAATTCTCAAATACACAATTAACAACCTAAAATTATCAAACAAATTATCAATGTTCAAATAGGAAAATATTGTTCAAAATGCACATATCTGATGCGCTTGAATTATTTCAATTTTGGGTTCGATTATATTAGGGCATTCAATTTAAGGTTCAATTAGTTTAATTTAGGGTTCGATTCGATCACGGGCATTCAATGTAGGGTTTAATTAGGGTTCAATTACATCAATTTAGGGTTCAATTAGGGGATTCTATTAAATCAATTTAGGGTTCGGTTGATTTGGGGCATTCAATTTAGGGTTCAATTTAGGTTTCCGTTGGATTAAGGCATTCAATTTAGGGTTCAATTAGGGGTTAATTTAGGGTTCGATTCGATTAGAGCATTCAGTTTAGGGTTTGATTCGATTAGGGCATTCAATTTTGGGGTTTAATTAGGGTTCAATTACTTCAATTTAGGGTTCAATTAGGGGGTTCTATTGATTCAATTTAGGATTCTGTTGATTTGGGGCATTCAATTAGGGGTTCAATTATAATTAATTGGTTCAATTAGGTTGAATTGAGGTTTATTACAATTAATTGGTTAAGTTAGGGTTAATCATGTTTAATTGGGGTTAATTCGTTCAATTAGGGTTACGCAGGGTTAATTACTGTTAATTGGTTAGTTTAGGTTGAATCGGGGTTCATTACAATTAATTGGTTCAGTTAGGGTTAGTCAGGTTTAATTGGGGTTAATTCGTTCAATTAGGGTTACGCGGGGTTAATTACTGTTAATTGGTTAGATTAGGGATCACTACGGTTTGATTAGGAATAATTGGGAACAAATTAAGGATAGTTAGGGTTTATCCGGGCTAATTATGCTTTAATTAGGGTTTAAGGTTTAAGGTTAACCGGTTCAAACATGTTTAATTGGAGCTAATTACGGTTAATTGGTTCAATTAGGGCTAATTAGGGCTAATTAGGGTTTATTGGTTCAATTAGGGTAAATCGGGATTAATTAGGGTTAATTGGTTAGATTAGGTTGAATCAGGGTTCATTACAATTAATTGGTTCAGTTAGGGTTAATCAGGTTTAATTGGGGTTAATTCGTTCAATTAGGGTTACGCGGGGTTAATTACTGTTAATTGGTTAGATTAGGGATAATTACGGTTTGATTAGGGTTAATTTGATTCAATTAGGGTTACTTGGGAACAAATTAGGGATAATTAGGGTTTAATTGTTACAATTACATTACAACAAATTAAATACAATACAATACACTACAAACAATTAAATTTAATTTAATTACATTACAACAAATTAAATTCAATTACATTATAGCAAATCAAATACAATTGCATTACAATAGATTAAATACAATTACATTATAACAATAGATTTAATGCGATAAATAATTTCTAGCATACAATTACATTATAACAACAGATTAATTCAATATGATAAATAATTTCTAACCGGGAAAAAAAGTGAGTTCAGGCAGTGGTGGTGCGAGGCGGATGACGACAGTGGCGCACGGAAGGCAGCGGCAAAGGGTGGTGGTGCGGCGGAGGGGGAGGAACTGTGGCGATGGTGGTGTGACTGTGAGGTGGCTGTGGCAGTAGTGAGGTAGCTGCGGGGCGGCGAGGTGGCAATGGGGACGGCATATCTGAGGGTAGAGGGAAGGGCGGTGTGGTGGTGGTGGGGGGGGGCCTGTCGCCGGCGTGGGGGGCTGGTGGAGAAGGACGGAAGCAGGGGCCTGTCGTCGGCGTGGGGGGCTGGTGGGGAGGGACGGAGGCGGGGGCCTGTCGCCGGCGTGGGGGCTAGTGGGGAGGGACGGAGGTAAGGGCCTGTCGCCAGCGTGGGGGGCTTGTGGGGAGGAGAGACGGGGAGAGAGAGAGAGAGAGAGAAATCTGGGTATTTAAGAACACATTTAGCGACGGACATGTCCCGTCGCTAAAGATCAGTCGATAAAATCATTTAGCGACGGTTTATACCGTCGTTAAAAGATCGTCGTTAAACGTCCGTCGGGAATGGTTTTACCGATGGATTAATCCGTCGGTAAAATATTTTTTTGGACAACGTTTTTACCCACGGAAATTCCGTCGCTGAAAATACCTTTAGCGACGGAAGTCATTCCGTCACTAAAAGTCCGTCGCTAAAACCCTTTTTTCTTGTAGTGTGCTAAATTCTCCCTAGAGATGATCTACCACTTCTAAGGAAGAAATGGTATAAAAGTTCTAGAAAGAAAGTTGTTGCTTGAAAATGAAGCTCAAAGACCTTATTTATAAAGGTTTAGATGTCATGAATGATAAGGATGACTGTCTCAGTTTATGATCTGGTGATAGAGTAGAATATTTGATTAAAATTACAAACTTTAAAAAAAGTCAATGACCTGGTCGATTCACACCAAAATAATTTTTCCTAATTTCAAGATTATATGTCCCTAATTCAGTAATTATCTATGCTTTAATTATATGGGATGTTCTAGATTTGAGAGTTATCTTCATATTGCATATAAATCAAGGATTAATCACATGCAGCAAGGATAAATTGCAAAATATTTTCAAATCTTTTAATCAATCACAATCTTTTGACCTTAACTTGGGTTAAAATTAACTAACTGAACTGGTTTAACCAATTAGAATGAACTCAACCAATTAGATTGGACTGGACAACTGGACTGCATTAACTATTAGACTTAATTACATAATTAATTTTAATATGCTATTAGGCCAACACCCATAATAGTGAATATTAAGTTGGCTGTGAGATCTTAAGTAGTGTTTTAGGTTCTGTAGAAATATGGTTTAGTAGTAGAACATATGAGGATCGAATGATGTCAACTACGAAATGTTTGTCCTAGCTATATCCACGTTTAAGTTTAGGAGATCCAAGAATGTGCAACCCTTAACGTTATAGCTAGCAAGGCTCGTCGAGACTGCATTTGCAAAGGCTACGGATATGCTACATACGTCATTGTTCAACTCATAGAGCATCAAATTCAACTAATTAAAATTGAGTGCAGAGGCCCTAAAAATTTGTACTAGAGAAAATATTCGAAACTTTGGACTTGACAAGTCTCTTAACAAATCTTAACTCAAATTGTCGTATTCTACATTGAAAAGTGAATTAATAGATTCAAGGAAAAAGCGCTTGCAGGTTTATCCTTGTCCAATAGATTTCCTAATATTATGAGTACACGTAACATTGTTCTTAAATTATTTTGGCATTTTCCTTGTAACTCATGGGTACGTTTTGGTTAAACTTAAAAAAAAAAAAAAACGCCATAATGGCCTTAAGTTTTCTCGTATTTTTGTCATAGAAGTGCATGGGGCCTGTAAGATTATATAAGCTATTATTTTGATTTTTTTTTTTGGCAAACAAGGTTCAACGAACATGTTATCTTACTTTTAGTAATGTCAATTTCAATCTTGTTTAGATCCTTTTGATAATCTTGATGCATTGTGCTTGTACTTCTATAGGAAAATTTTGAATGTTTGGTTTTCTTTGTAAACTCCATTACCGCATTGACTTTTGGTTATTACCATATTTTCTCGTAATCAAAGTGTTTTATTTGCACATTCAAGGCATCCCCTAATGCTAACCAATAGCCAGTCTTCTTCCCCTTCCATTAGGTTGCATGTGCATAGGAAAATCATGAACCTTGTGATTTTACACGAAAATCTTACATGATTTGAAAGTGATTTTCCAATCATGAACTCAGACCTTATTTTCTCATTTAATCAGAAGGACAATTTTCAAATCTGTACTCCAAAGTATCATTTCAATACAACTTAAAAATCTAACATTTCAAAAGTACAAGATAAGTACCTAAAGTAATATTTTTGAACCAAATCAGTATGAAGGTGGAATTCGTTAAAAAGTTTAGGAGTATGACCAACTTTGTGAAAAAAAGTATGAAGTGTAAGTCTTTTCTCCTTCTTCTCCTTCTCTCCCAGTCCTTCCCCTTCCCTGCCCTCCTTCCCCCCCCCCCCCCCCCAAAAAAAAAAAAAAGAAAACCCCACACCCACGTACCCATACAGAGAAACCCCCCTGTAACACAGTGTTTCACACACGCGCACGCACACACTTTCACACTAATAGACGCGCGCGCAAACACCCGTAACATCCACCCAAAACCCACACATACACAAAACGCACACACCAACTTCACTGGAATCCATCACCGATGATGACCACGGGGAAAATAAACTGGTGCCTCCACAATCTATCCCTGGCGAACTCATTTTTACTCCAAAAATCAGCTCAAGCTCACCACAACAGCAGTCCGAAGCTGTCGAACAACCCATGTTTTCAACTTCAGGGCCATCAGTGGCATCATTTGGAGGAGGCGTGGTTCTGTGTGTGTGCGTGGATAGCTTGACCAAAGTATGCAGAGTGCAGAGTTCCCTAACCACCACAAGTCTCCAAATCTTGCACATGTGGTGGTATATAATTCGACCTTAATTATTATCTCTCAGCCCTCATCAGCAAACACTACTCTTTCCTACCCAAAACCCCAGTATGCCTCCTAAGAAAGAAAAGTGGAACTGAGGAGGTTTTCAACATAGGTGCATGGACAACATAGGAAAACAAAAAAATGGCCGAGTATATTGAGATCTATAATGCAAAGAAGTGGGGAGCAGCAGCAACCATGTCAGGTTGTTTGCCTTTTTTAAGCTTTGAGCCTCAGTTGTCTTCATTGGCTTTATTGTTTTGGCCTAATGGGTTTGTATTTCGCGTTTTTGTAGGTTTGAACCAACGTGGCAAGAGTTATAAGTTAAGGTGGTTTAATTACCTTAGACCACATATTAAGAGTGACAACAATTCTGATGAAACTATGTGTGTGTAACCGTATTTGTGGATGGGTGTGTGCTACCTCTTAGAGGTGTCAATGGGCCGGGCATGCCTGGCCCAGCGGGCCAGAGGAGGGCCCGAGTCAGATCGGGCTTCGAATCTTGCGAATCGGGTTAGGTCCGGGCCAGGCCCAATGGAGGGATATCCTGGCCCGGTCCAGGCCCTAAGCCCTAACTTTAAGACCGGACTTGGGCCAAGCCCGGGCTTGAATAAAAAATTATTATTTTTATTCACGTTTTATATTATGAAAAATTAAATTTAAGATAAATTTGTTCATAAGCTCTCTCTTATTTTATCTGAGCTTAGGATCAGCTGCTACATACATATACTTATGTATATATATATATATATATATATATATATATATGGACCGTGATCCATTGCTAGCGCTAGCAGCGCTAGCACCGTCCGCTATATAATGTAGTAGACGGTCAATTATCGTCCGCTACATTATGTAGCGGACGGCCAAACAGCGCTAGCAACAGTACTAGCGCTAGCAATGGATCACGATCCTATATATATATATATATATATATATATATATATATATGTGTGTGTGTGTGTGTGTGTGTGTGTGTGTGTGTGTGTGCGTGTGGGAAAGTGGGGGGAGCTGATCTGTTGATCGTGCTGGCAAATGGGGCTAAGTTGCCCCCGCGATCTGGCCGTCCATCCTTTAAGGATGGACGGCCCAAATCTTTTTTTTATAAAAAAAATATTAATAAACCGTCCGCTATATACTATAGCAGACGATTTATTTTACCAAAATGCCACGCCCAAGTCGTTTGCTACACTATATAGTGGACGACTTTTTGACCCTGACAATTGTCAGTCAAAAAGTTGTTCGCTACATAGTGTGGCGGATGACTTTTGACTGACACGTGTCACATCCTGTCTCCCACTTTGTCTGCTGGACATTGTGGCGGACGACGCGACAAATATACCTAAACGTGTCTTAATTCTCAGCTCTTTTTTTATTTTCATCTTCTTGAACTCCACTTACCTCCATTTTCAGCTCCCTTTAAGTTCTAAGCTTCAAGTAACACTTGCTTCAAGCTTCAGACAAGGTAAGTTTGTAAATGTTGAAGTTTTTTTTATGGGTAGAATGATGAAGTTTTTTTTAATGAATATATAATTTTTTTTGGGAATATTTTTGTTGTATTTATGAGTCTATTTATCAAAGTAATTTTAATTTGTGATGTTCAGGAAATTAATTTGTTAACTTCAAGAAATTTATTATAGTTAAATTTGAATTTTTTTTGAGATTATATTTGTTGTATTTTGGCATGCTAAATTTGTCTATTTTCAGAGTAATTTCAATTTGTTATGTTCAAGAAATTAATAATTGTTAAATTGGAGATAGTTCTGAGATTATGTTTGTTATATTTGTCATGCTAGATTGGTCTATTCATCAAGGTAATTTTGATTTGTTATATTAAAAAATGTCATTTTTTATTAATTTTCATGCCTAAAATGTTACAATTTGATAGTTAAACGTAATCTATTTCTACATAGGTTTTGTTTCACAATGTCTAATTTCGTGTCAAGCTCCAACACCCCAGTAGATGCTAGTGATCTGTATCTAAGGCGAACGTATCAAACATTGGAGGAAGTCGAAGAATGTTTTCGAGCATATTTGTTAAGGGATGGTTTTGGTATTAGAATTAAGACAACTAGAACAAGCAACATAACAAAAAAATATGCTCTCACTTATACGAGTGTCATAAGAACAGACACCCATTAGAAAATGAGACACACGTTGCTATGATGACGAGATAAGATATGTGCAGAGAAGACGGGACTGCTTTGCATGCACGAATTGCAAGGTCAAGATATTTGTAAGCCGTAAACCCAAGCAAGATCATTGGCTTATTACTAGCTTAGAATTGACACAAAATCACCCGTTAGTAACCCCTTCAAAGGTGAGTTAGGACCTACTGACATTGTCAATGTTCTTGCTGAACAGGATGGGGAATTCAGAATCTGAACTTTAACATGATAGACATTTGTAATGCGACCCGAACCCAAAGAAGAGAAGCGTATGACCTCAATGATGCTCAATCCACAATGAACCATTGAAATGGATGCAGATGGAGAACCCATAATTTACCTACGATAATAAACTTGACGACGAGCACCGAGTTACCACAATTTTTTGGGTCGACGGTCTTGTTTATAAGTATTTTGGGGATGTTATGACTTTTGACACCACATACCGTACCAATAAGTGCTGATGCCGTTCGCTCCTTTCACAGGCATCAATCATCATTATCACTCAATCATGTTCGGTTTTGTACTGTTAAGGGACGAGAGCGAGAGTTCTTTTGTATGGTTGTTTAAGACATGGCTGAAAGCCATAAACAACAAAGCACCTAAAGTTATCACCACCGATCAAGATTTGGCAATAAAGAAGGCTATTGCCACAGTCTTCCCAGATACTCGACACAACTTGTGCACTTGGCATATAAGCAACAAATACCCTAAACGTATGTATCACGTGTATGCAAAGTATCTAGACTTTAAACAGAATTTTGATAGGTGCGTTAACAAGTCATTAATGATTGAGGAATTTAAGGAAAGGTGGGAAAAACTTGTTGAGGATTACTTATTATAAGACCACGAGTGGCTCCAACACTTGTATGAGCTCAAAGAGCAATAAATTGGCATTTACACGAGAAGGTATTTTTCTGTGAGCATAAAAACAACAGGCAGGAGTGAATCTATGAATGCCTTGTTCAATAGTTATGTAGGTATAACTACAAATTTGAAGAGTTTCGTCACATTTGCCAAAACAATGGTTGCACAGTTATTCGCGAAAAAAGTCATGCGGACTTTGCAAGCATGTACAAACAAAGGAGAACGTTGCTTAAGACCCCGCTGGAGGTAAACGGTGCAAAAGTCTATACGAAGGAGATGTTTATGTAATACTAAGTAGAGCTATAAAAATCGGGACGATACATTATAAACAAATTGGCAGAAAAGTCTAAATGTGAGTACAAGCTTTATTCGATGATGAACGACCTCGTTCTTGAGAAGTTGTGTAGAATGTATATGGTGAGCTATGACACATTGATGAATTCGGTGACATGTGTTTGCAAGAAGTTTGAGTTCCATGGCATACCCTGTAGACACATTCTATGATTTTTCACCCAAAAGAATATCAAGGCAATCCCCAATAAATACATCTTGCCGCGATGAACCAAGGTTGCAAACAGGTTGCACGGTACCATTGCCTTTTCGAAGCATCCGTATACTAACTTTGAAGAATCAGAGACGTTACAGCATAATCATTTGGTGACAATGTTTATTCGTTTGTCCGTAAAGGGTGCTGCTACAATGGCTGGATATAAACATATCCGCAAGATAGCGGAGCAGCAAGAGCCCATCGTCGACCAGTTTGAAGTAGCTTCAGTCACCAATGCGGTTAAACTGAGCCGGAACAGGGATCAAAAGATGATGAGCCAGTTGAGGAAGAGGACAATCATATCTAGCCTTTGGATTCAATTATATTGCAAACAAAAGGTAGCAAGAGATCTACACGGATGAAGAGCTTTATTTAACAAGCAACTCAACTTAAAAAGCTAAGAAAGTGTACACTGTGCAACAAAATGACCAACCATGATAAGCGGAACCATTACAAGGCACTGGGAATAAGTCCAGGAGGTTTGCAAGACGAGGAAGAAGAAGATGCAGTGGACCTTTAATCTTCTTTTTTTTGTAATAATTTTTTATGAGCCACCAAGTCTGTTTGACTTTTTGTAATTATTTTTTTGTAATAATCTTTTATGAGATAGAGAAATCACACCATAACACGAAAAAAATTTAGTTTTTTTTCTCGTCCGCTACTCTATGTAGCAGATATTGTAGCAAAAACATTAGACATCAACACTTATAATTCTTTTGGTGCTTTTGGCCGTTCGCAAAACTATGCAGCGGATGACGTAGCAGAAATATTAGATATCAAAACCTATAATTCTTCTGGTACTTTTGGTCATTCACTACACTATGTCGGATGGTGTAGCAGAAATATTAGACATCAACATTTAAATTTTTTTTGGGTGCTTTTGGCCGTCTGCTACACTATTTAGCGGACGGTGTAGTAGAAACATTAGACATCAATACTTAAAAAAAATTTGGTGCATTTGACCGTCCACTACATTATGTAGCGAACGGCATAACAGAAACATTAGACATCAACACTTAAAATTTGTTTGGTGCTTTTGACTGTCCGCTACACTATGTAGTGGACGTCGTAGCGGAAACATTAGACATAACACTTAGAATTTTTTTGGTACTTTTGGCCGTCCGCTACACTATGTAGTGGATGGTGTAGCAGAATAAGGGCCAAAAAACCACCACACACAACACCCTAAAAAACCACAACACACAAAAAAGAAATGTCTTAAGAAGGAGTCAAATGTTTCAAAATAAAAATGCTGTCATAAAAATAATCGTTTACAATGTCATTGGGCCTCCTTGAGTCGGATTCTCGTCGCAAGCTGGATTTATTATATTCCTAATTGTTCTAGGCCGGCAGCTATGAATTTGTCAAGCTATCTTATATCTAAAGTTTTCTACGTCTGCTTTGCTCCAGACAGCCTTCTTGAGGCTATCATCCCAACAAATGTAGTCCATGTACATGCAGACGAAGACGCCACAGTCTGAATGATTAGCTTACTTGGGCCTCTGTCTCTTCAATCGAACTTTGAGCTTCGGCTTCCCCGGTACTTTTATTTCACGGAGAGTCTGGACTATGGCACAACACAGATCCTATGGAGAAATAAAAAACGACGTCAGCTACGAGTTAACAATTATAATAAGCAAAAAATAACAATCGCAAGATTACCATAGCATCCAATTGAGCTTTGAAAATTTACTTCACGGGCATCTCTCTGGCATCGTCGTGGAGACTGTCAAGGATTGTTATGATCATATTTTTTGGTTCAGAGCAAACCAAATACCAGTGGTTCCTATTACCGCATAATGGTAATAGGAAGACATCCGCATCAAGGACGCTCACCGGACTATCCCTATTCTTAAGAAATGCAATGAACACATTAGATCACCGCCACTGGATCAAGCTTTTCCTCCCCCTCACGGTTGTCCAGTGGTTCCATTCTTCGACGAGCATGCCATGAAAAATCGCATCCAACAAAAAACCATGAGGATGAGCATTCCCCCCGATAGAATGTAATGTTGTGATGTGGATCATATCTCTTCGGGTAGTGGCTCTCCCTCCGGGTGTACTCCCAAGCGCACAACCGAGACCACACATTATTGGTTCTCTCCCTACGGTTGGGTGCACCGGTAGTAATGTGTTCATAAGACCACACCTAAAAACAAAGACAAATTAAGGTCAAATTGTCAAAATTTATCGTGCACCGGCTAATAAAAAAATATCAAAAATGCAATAACAAAGAGTTATATAATATAGCTGTAACAATGAGAAACATGTTCATATAGCTTTGGAGTCGGGCCCCGTTGCCTTGTGCAATGCTTGATACATGCAAGAGTTGATGCACCCCAGGCATACTCCCCAACCTCTTATAGGTTACCCAACAACGCTAAATATTTGGTTTGAACCATATTCTTACATCGTTGGAATAGATTGCCCCCATTACCGACAGCAGTAAAGCCTTTATGTGCAGCACAAGCATCTCCTCTGTGTAATTTTTCGACAGAACCTAAATACAATTTAAGCAAAACAAACGGTATATATTGTTCGTGAGAATAAGAAAATAAAAAAAAATAAGTATCTTACTTGTTCATTCCAGATAGATGTACTAATATGATTTTCTTGGTCGTATAATACGGAGGAATCCTTTGGTCTAGGGTTAAAGTCTATTTTTCGATACTGAAATGACTGAAATTATGAAAAATGTCAAGTTTGGAAGCTTTTATCAAACGCTCGCAAATTACCAATGCTAGCACATACATAATATATACAACGCTAGCACATGCTCAATATATATAAATTACCAATGCTAGCACATGCTATTAAAATGTTGTACTCACTCTATACTGGAGTGATACTCAAGGGTACAGATCTGTGATTAGTCCTTATAAGAAACTCATGTGGTCTATTTTTTTTTTGGTCTTATGGACCAAATTGAAATTAATGTGGTCCGTGGTATGTAGATTTGAACCGATGACCTTAGGATTATCTCTCAAAGGCCACAGCCATTCGTTTCACCCCTAAGGTTAAACCGTTATATCTTAGATAAAGAAATTTCAAGTTTTTGCGCAATACAAAATTAAGTAGTTAAGCTCTTTTTGTGCATATGGTTACATTTTTAAAATTGAGCCTTGTAAAAAAAACTAGAAGAGTTGTTTAGTAATCCTAGATAGTATCCGTGCTTTCTTTACAAATTATCAACATCTGAAGGCCACCAAACATCCATGCAGTAACTCTAGATAATCTAACCCAGTATGTGGTCTTGTTAGAGTAAAAATTATATGAATCAATTTTTGGTAAGGGAAAGTTAATTTAAACTAGAAGGGAAAAAATTTCTTTAATTACAAATAATGGCTCAATTCATGGGCTTTCTAAAATTAAGCCTATCACCTAGCCTATTAATAATGGTCCTGGGATGGAGAAGAAAGACACACGTCTTTGCAAACAAGCCCGCTGAAACTTTGTCCCAAGCACTTCGCACGCTAAGATTCTTCAATCGAGCACTTCTAAGACACAAATATTAATTTCTTTGTGATCTTAATTTAAAGAGGAAGTCGCATTCAACTTTGGCCATTCTACAATGCTAGGATTGACAGGCTTGTTGGGAAAAAAGTCTCGAAGCCTTCAATCAACCACCGCTTTGACGATTTTTCAACTGCAAAGATTGAAGAAGCCAAATAAGTATTTCAAGACCAAGCTATTTTAGCCCTTGCAACTTGACCAGTCCAGAGATTGAATCGGAGGAATTTACCGTTTACTATGTCTAAAAATAGCAGAGTTGTTTGAACTTTTCTTTTAACTTGATAAATTGAATTTTGTGCATGGTTTCTTGTCGGAGGTTAGGCACGAAATTCATGTGCGAATCATGGTCCCCGACCATGTAGGACAGTTACATAAGGAGAATTGATGCGATGGGAAGAATGACCAAGAAGCGCAAACAATTGTTATACAATATATTTAACGATCTACAATGGACGGGATAGATGATCCCGTGTCATATAATTTTTTTACTTTTTAGCTAAGAAAGGGATGTGGAAGGGTGGAGTAGTGCTCTGAGAAATGGTGGGGTGCATGGCTAACTTTTGCCTTTTCATTGCATATAGAGGGGTACCTTGGTTTGGAGGACACGACATGGAACCTTTTTATCATGTCTGCTCTTGGCCTACGTATTTTATACCATGAAACACGATTTTTGTTGGGAGTGCTTCTATTTTTTGGTTTTGGAAAAAGGAGCAAAATGAACATGAATTTATGCTGAGACACTTGTTTTCATGAAGTGTTGATGCTAGGGTTGAGTAAGTACTCTTTTTTGCAGCCATGGTCTCGTCTATTATTGTATTATTGTTATCGTTATAATCTTTTTGGTGCAGCGGCAAGAAGCTTCAATAGCTAAAATAAGACGGTCAAAAGTAATAAGTTCGTTGTTAGATCTAAATTAGTTAAGATGAAATGATGTCAACATCAAAAAGTTTAGCCTATCGATACCTTAATGTGTTTGGAGATAGCAAGATATGTGCGACCTTGGTTCTGTCTCAGAATGCAGCAAATTTAATGTTGTAGCAAGGCTCGTTCATATTGCATTTGCAGAAGTTGGTGAATTTTAAACACGTGTCATTGTTCAACTTACATAGCATCTAACTTAAAAAAACATAATGAGAATGAGTGCAAAGGCCTTCAAATTCAAGCAATAGAGAAAAAAAAATCCAGGAGTCGAGACGTGAGACAAGTCCCGTAACAAATCTCAATTTAAATTGTCATACTGCTAAAAAGTGAATTAATAGATGAATAGGAAGAAAGACAGATATGGTTGATCCTTGTGCAATAATAAACTTCTTATTGAAGAAACCTCCAAACGTTTAGCCTTAATTTTTCTCTTTCTTTTTTCGTAGAAGTGCCATTAGGCCTGTAAGATGATACAAGTTGTTATTTCTAACATTTTTCTGGCGAAAACCTCTTATGCTACTTTTAGTGGTGTCAGTGTCAATCTTGTTTAGTTATTTTTGGTAATATTGATGCATTTTGTTTGTACTTCTATAGGATGATTTTGGATATTTTGTGTTCTCTTCAACTCTGTCACAGTACTGACGTTTTGGTTGGTAGCATATGGTTTTCTTGTAATCGAAGTGTTTTACTCGTATGTCCAAGGCATCTACTAGCAGTAAACAAAAGCCATTCTTCCTCCCTTTCCCTTGGATTGCATATTCGTAGGGAAAATCATGCACCTTATGATTTTAGACAAAAATCCATACATGATCTGAAACTGCTTTCCCAATCATGAAACTAGATGTTATTTTTTCATTTAATGAGAAACCAGTGTAGTATTTCTTTCTTTTTCCCCCCGATCTGGTCCTTTGGCACAGAGATTCGAACCAACGGCTTCGAAGTTATTCCTCGAACCCTTTATCATTCTCCCACCCTGGTGTCAAACCCCTGTAACTTATGAAATTTTTTTAAATTTTAACGAGACACAAATTTAAGTCGGAGCTTATCCACATCCAGCGTTAGAATTTTCACTATTTTTACAGCCATCTTAGTCATCCACCTTGCACAATGAAGGGCTGAGACACCATTTCTCCAAAAAAAAAAATTATTCCTAATTACCGCTCTTGGTAGCTATTAGCGTCTGTTCCAAAAGTACCCTCGTCTTCTCTGATGCTTGTTTTAAATTTGACCTAATCGCAATAGTAAGTAGCAGTTGGTGTAATAGTCAGAAAATTCATGTTGTCGCCACCCGTACAACCACCAACGGCAACAAGTAGACGATGGTCACCTACCATGATGTCAAGCCTCAAACCCACGATAGTCCCTCATCCATATCTGATACTTGACATTCATAGATTCAAGAATTACATAAGAAAAACACAAATTTAAGAATTAGATCATGCGTGGGGTGTTGGAAGGTGTGAGCTAGGAGTAAGCATGAAAGCATTCAAACTGATCCGAACCGCTCAAACCGATCAAACTGAACCAATCCAATCCAAACCGTCCAAAAATCTTAAGGGTTCGGTTTCACAGGTCTCAAACTGACCTTGGTTCGTTCGGTTCACAGTTTGCTTCACAATTCACATTTTTCAAATTGATTTCAAACCTAACCGAATTGACCTATGATATGTTACTCTATTTTTAGTAATATTCATTGATAAATTTCACATATATAGTACTAAGCAACTCAAATAAACAAATCTTAAGAGTTAAAAGAAAAGAAAATAATGGGAGCAATTATAACACAAAAATTTGGTGACTAATATATTTTCTATTGTTACCGATTCTTTCTCATACATAAATGAGCACATATTTATTGAATGTAACGAGATTATATGCAACTTAGAAAAACTATAACTTCTATTTTTAATTATTTTTAGGTTCAACAGTAGTGTACAAAGGAATGATATCTTTAAGTGCCCCAAACCGATCCAAACCGATTAGACCGAATCCTTTAAACCGACCAAATCGATGGTGTTTGGTTCGGTTCACAATTTTCAAATTGAGGGGTAGCATTTTGGCTTACAGTTTGACCCTCAAACTAAACCATGCTCACCCCTAGGTGTGGGTCCGATGTTGCGACATTGAGCAGTGGCCTCGTTGTGCAGTGGAAGCATATGGAGAGGTTGTCGAGTCATGGCACCTTAGGGCAGTGGCTACGTTGGGCAGTTGCGGCAATGGTGGTGTGGGATTGGATGGAGGTGGATTGGATGGAGGTGGTTTGGTTGGGATGCAGTGGTAAGAATTATGGTGGTTGTGGTACAGTGTTGGGGATGGAGTGGGTTTTGTGTGTGTCAAGAGGGAGGGGGAGAGAGAGAGAGTGTGTGACTTGTGGTAAGGGAGGTGGTGGGTGGCGGTAGATGGAGGTTGGCGGGGAAGGTGATTGGGGTGGTTTAGTTAGGGATACGGTGGTCGGTGATAGTGGATGGCCATCAAGATAGTGATGGTTGGTTGTATGGGTGATGGTGGTGGGTGTGGGACGGTCGTGTTTGGCTGTTGCCCCGACAATGGTTATATTTAGACATCGTTAAAATTTTTGGAGAGAGAGAGGGGGGGTGGGGGGTAGATTGGAAGATTTTGAAAAAAAATAGCAAAATCGCTCCAAAGAGAGGTGCTTAAGCAAGTAAAAAAGTTGATATAGTCCGTCTACAATCACATGTGAACAGCTAGATCAACATTGAAAAAATAAGCAGTCTTTTAGTGCTAATTGTGAACCAGGTCCCAATATATATAGTCACGCTCTTTAAAATTTTTAAAAACCGGACCTTGTCAAAGAGCAGAGAAACTTCACTTGAAGAGTTGTTTGGTAACTCTAGATAATATTTTCCTATTTTTGATACAAATGAGATGGTGTGAAGCTATCAACGGTTAAAGCATTTTCTTCCTGCAACCAAACATCCATTCTCAAAGTTTTAATTAAACGCCACCTATGACTCATCGTACAACATCCTGTTTGTGATTTGACAATATTAATTGGTTTATGACTTGTAAAAAACCGTGAAGAGCCCACACATAGTGCAATACGATCCAATCACAATGTAAGACATAATGTTTTGAAGTACTTTACTCATTGCGGGTTGCCAATAATAATAATCGTAGACACTTTTTGAGGTTCACAATATCCTTTCTTTTGGTCCTAAGTTTCAATCATCAACGAGCAATCACCCAAGATTCTTGAAATGACAGAATACAGAAAGGAGTATATGAATTTTGCACCCTAGCTTGACTAAATAGTAAACTTGCACCTCTTCGGTTGAAGTGGTAAAAAAGGAAGGAAGTTAGTCAAAATTTGTGTGAACTCGGTCTCACCATGGAAGCTCATGTTTCTCCATGAACAAGCTAACATATGACAAGAGAAGAAGAAGAAGAAGATTGAATTTGTCGAAGCTTGGCATTAGTTATACATGGGGATTGTGATCACTATTTATAGCTGGTTGGTTTCTCCTCCTCTTGAGCATGATTTTGGGTTGCATACCGAACTTTAATATGGAATAAGAGTTAGGTCCTGCACGTACCCTATGGTCTTTAGGTCACTACCTTGCCACTTCTTTCGTATTTACAGTCCGCTTTACTCGACTTGAGTCTTGAGATCACCTTATATTTTATGTTATGCTTGAGAATTGGTGTTAAAGATTCACATTGACTATACATGAGGAGTGAGATTGGTTCTTATACCCATTGACCTTCTCTTCCTCTTAAGCATGTCTTTTAGTTGGATATCAAGTTTTAATATCATATCAAATCTTTAACAGAACTATCTAAGTCAGAGAAGAGGTAGAGTTAGTTGACCTAGAGGTGTCAAAAGGGCTGGGCGGCTCGTGAGCTGGCCAGACCCAGCCTGGGCCTCAAGGTGAACAATGATGGCCCTAAAAAAAGGGGCTTTGGGCTTGGGCTTGGACCAGGTCGGGATATTCCAGGAAAAAGCCCAGGCCTGGCCCGAAAAAGCTCGGTTGTGGCCTAGATTTGGCCTGGTATTTGGCCCTGTTATGGCAAGCCCCACGGTTTTCAAATTTAATTTCCCCCATTTTCCCCCCAACGACTATATTTCCCATTATTTCCCTAAATTCCACTTTTACCCCCCCCCCCAACAGCAAATAACGGCTAGTTTGGGGAGTATTTTGGTCAAACTTAATTTTTCAACTCTTTTAAGGGTTTTTACATTCTTACCCTCCCCAACAACTATAAACGGATAGTTTTAAGGGATATTTTGGTCTTTTGTGAAGTTTCAAAATTTTATAAATTCACACAATTTCTTTCTAATTTTTCACACCAATCTTATTACTCTCTCTTATCTAAACATTCTATATTTCTACAAGCTTTGCTACTATTTCTCTCTCCAATTACTACTCTTGCTAATTACTACTCTTATTTACTAATTAGTACTTTTGCTAATTATTACTCTTGTTTACTAACTACTCTTTCTAAATTCTAATTACTAACTACTGCTCTTATTAATTTGTTACTCTCTAATTCTTTTGTCTAGTAATTAGTAACTAGTGAATTTTTATTTATTAATTACTATTACTAAATTATTTTTAATTACTAACTATCTCCAATTTTGAATTACTCTTATTCATTTGTTACTCTTTAATTCTTTTAATTGTTATTTCTAATTACTAATTACTGCTCTTATACTTTTGTATTTAGTTACTCTTATTATTTTTATTTTTCAATATAGTAAAAAGTTTACCGTCAAAGATGACTAGATTACTGAAGAAACTGAAGCGTGGATCATCATCACAAAAACATCATCATCATCACAAGCACCACCACCAGTACAAGCGCCAGCACCACGGTCATCACAAACACCAATCCAAGCACCACCACAACCATTCGTTCCTGGACGAATGAGTACAGGCTGTATGATAGATACCCAAGCCAATTGGGAGTTCAATCAAAACATTCCAGATCTTGAATACACGCCTTCACAAGACCCCCGCATTATAGTCAAGGACGCAGCTCGGTTGGCGAAGCTACTACTCCGTGGCATAATCTTAACCGATGCCTGGTCATGATGAAGAAGGGCCGAGCAATGCCTCCGGTAATGAGCCAGAAGTCCAAAAGGAGAAAAAAAAAGAAAGCCGAGTGTTGGAATCATTTTGATGAAGTTATGGTGGACGGCATCCGAAAAGCTCGATGTAAGTACTGTGCTAAATTATTTTCGTCTGGTAGTGGTAATGGACATCTTAACAGGCATTACCCTCAGTGTGCACCTCGACAAGGCCACGTCGAACCTACCCAAACGCAGTTATCTTTTGACGGTAAGTTATTTGTTTATAATCAGCGAGAGCAAAGAGACGGTCTCGCTGAATTTGTTATTCACGATGAACAAGCCTTTTCTTTTGCCGATAATGCTAAGCACTCTAGATATATGAACACATACGTTCAACCTTTGTACAAAAAGGTTCATAGAAACACAACTAGATCCGATGCACTCCGACAGTATAATGCTGCTAAAGCACGCCTGATCGATTATTTCGATAATTTTGACAGTAAAGTTAGTCTTACTTCTGATATTTGGCAATCTCCATTTACTTTTGTTAGTTATACTTGTGTGACGGCCCATTGGATTGATGCAGATTGGATTATGCACAAGAGAATCATCGCTTTCGAGCTCTTTCCTTTTCCGCATGATGGAATGAACGTTGCTACTATTATATTAAAAGCATGTACCACATTTAAATTAAAGGATAAGATTATGAGTATTAGTTTTGATAATGCTTCTAACAATACAGCTGCTGTTGATGCTTTAGAGGAGAGCCTCAAACCTGTATTTTCTGGTAAATTATTTCATGTTCGTTGTGTTTGTCATATAATTAATTTAATTGTTCAAGATGGTTTAGCTGCTGCAGGAGATATTCTTGTCAAAATGAGGGGTATGACAGCGTATGTTAATAGTTCGAGTCCGAGAACACAACAATTTAAAACGTTGTGTGTTGAATATAATATGCCTCGCAGGAGAGCAGTTATAGATGTGGTCCACAGGTGGAAGGAACTCTACATACCATATGCTTTTACACATTCTGGCATATAGAGAAGTCTGTACGCATTTTCTACTAACCTTATTCCCAGCCGGCTTGCCAACTCACGAGGAATGGCAGATGGCCATATACCTAGTTGAATATTTGGAGGTATTTTACACGTCTACCAATTTATTGTCTGGTATGTTCTATCCCACCTCTCCTCTCACTGTAATATAAATTCTCAAGATGGCTACAATGTTAACAAAATGGAGATATATAGGACACTTTCAGGAAATGGTAAAAGTGATGGACAAAAAGTTTAATAAATATTGGAGTGAACTGCCTGTTGTTTTTGCTGTAGCTACTTGTTTAGATCCTAAGTTATAGTTGCATGGCATGAATGTCTCGATACAAGAGATATCGAGATTAATATGCTACCCAGTAGCGGACACAACCGAACTCACAGCGAAAGTGAGCAAGACATTTGAGGAACTATTCAACACTATCGTAATTCTGCTGAAGTGCGCGGGTGAGCTTCATCGTCAATAGCTGAGAGGTATTATGCGCCCTACCTTAAGGACTTTGAACATCTAGTAGCAAGACAACTACCAGGTGAAGTGCTTCTCATTTGGCAGGTTCATCTACTTTTTCCTCTTTTAATGAGATTTGTGTATATTCAAATATTGATCATTATTCTGATTTATCAATGCAAGAACATGTTAATTTTAATTTGTTAAATTTTTGGAAAAAAAATCAAAACATGTATAAAATTTTATCCCAAATTGCACGGGATGTACTGTTAGTGCAAGCCTCCACAGTTGCTTCAGAGTCTACATTTTTAGCGAGCGGGAGGGTTTTGGATGACAGGAGGAGTTGTCTTAACCCCGAGTCGCTCGAGCTATGTGTATGTTGGAAGAATTATCTTGATGCGAAATACCGTAAGCAAGATAAACAGATTGATGATAGGAAGAGTAGTGACTCGGATACTGAAGTACTTCCGGATGATTAGGTAATTTCTTTTTATTTTTCTTCTCTTAAGTTTTAAGAATAAAATTTTTCATAAAATATATATATTTTTCATATATATATATATATATATATATAATAAGTTTTTACAAGCAAGATATATATTTTTTGTATATATAAAAAAATAGGTAACTTCGCATGTTTGTTTACAAGCAGCCGGTCCTAAGCCTGGATAAAAGGGGGAGGGCCTATGAACACATTTATCTTCAATTTAATTTTATAAAGACGTTAATAATTTACATACTATCATAAATTCTAGCCTCACTTACTTCTTATTTTTTGAAAAACACAATATATTAATATCATAGGTTGATTAGGTTCTTTTATACTCACTCATAACCATCCTATATACATATGAGAGTCATATATATAGAATAAAATTTTGTATATGAGACCAAGTAGAAAGAAAAACTGTTAGTCAAAATCTATACTTATTACTTAAGATCGTCTGGGGAATTAACATGTATCACTCTCGATCAATTAATTTGATGTATTCTTGTTGGCCATCGACACAAATAAATAACAAGGAGTTGGGAACCAAAAAAAATTATTTTTTTTAGGCCCGGGCCCAGCCCAAGCCCGGCCCTAAATATTGGGCCTAGGGCCAGGGCTTGGACTGGGCCCATATATCCAGATTTCAGGCCAAGGCCATTTTTACTGGAGGACTGTTGGGCTAGGGCTAGGGCTGGGCTGGCCCAAGCCCGGCCCATTGACACCTCTAAGTTGACCTCCCCCAAACATAACTTCTCCACTCTTTGGTTAATGAGTTTATCCTCGATTCGTGCTTTCTCCAGACGTGTTTTACAAATTTCAATGTACGTGAGATGGCCATGACATTATAGATGCTGCCAATTGTACGGCCTTTTTCGATCCATAGTACTAATCAGTAAAACTTAATGTACTTCTTGACACTTACGAGGTGAGTCAAGTCATATTTTGATGCATATCTAAAGAGAGTTATAAATCAATGATCCAGTGTGCTTAGTTTGTTATATCGAAGGTGTTAGTAATTAACAAAGTATAACACTAAACAATTCCTTATGCCTTTTTCTCTCTTGCTAGGATAATAAAGTAGTACCTGCATCAAGTGGTAGCAACACACACAATATCAAAACAAAAAACATGGAGACAACACACTCACACACTACCACACCCAAAAATGTGTAGAATTATAGTGCCTTTTGTTGCCCACTTGAGCAAACAGTTCACATGATTGAAATAGAGGGAAAAGTGAATTAGCTGTACTGAATAAAGGTGTTTCAAGGGGCAGCTGGGCAGGTGAGGGAGAGGATGGTTGATACCTCAAAAGCAGACAGTGCATGCTGCATTAGGCTGATTGTTCTTTGGCTATGTGCCCCCCCCCCAATCTCTCTGCACATTTTCAATCTTACTTTTGCTTGAAAAATAATTTCTCATCATCAGTCTCCCAAAGCAAACATCATCATCAGTAATAACAATCTTTTTCCATTTGGGACCCAGGCTTTTTTGTATTCCTAGTTTGTTAAGGTAAGTCGGTACTCACAATTGATTGTAGTCGATCGTCTCAGAAGTTAATGAGCAAAGTTTTTTAAAGGCAATTACAAATTATACACATCTCTGTGGGGTACCACACTGTCCCTACTTTATAGCTTAGGTCCCAGCTAAGATTTGGTCTTAACCTTAGTTGTACATAATGCATAATTATGCCTTCTCGCTGTTGTTGGATAATACCGACTACTCAATTGGATCGACCTAATTCAAGTAATTCTGCATGTCCCAACCTCTTGAAACCCGACTAGATAACTCAATCTAAGTTTTAGAGAGTTGGCTTTCAAACCATCTCAAACAACACTGTCCGAGAGCTCTACCACAAGGTGTGTCCCTCTAAAAAAGAGCTAGCGAATAGGTGCTTATGAGCCCATATCAAAGATGAGATAGTATGACATTTTCCTTTTAAGGCTTTGCCTATAGTCGAAGTACTAACTTGGCTAGCCATATTGAGGAAGGCATCGTCTTGTGGTGGGGATGTGAACCTAGATTGCTACAAATGATATCAAAGTTGACTTTGAAAAGTTAGGACAGGAGGATGTTTGAGGCAACGGATCCACATGGCCATAGAAGAAAATTATGGTTTGTATGTGATTAAATTTTAACGAGGATGCTAAGCCTTAAGGATGGGAGATTAAGATATCCAACATTGGATGTAGTGTATTATGAGATTACTCTTATAAGACTCTGCCTATAATGAAGCGCCAACTTGACTAACTCTTTTGAGGAAGGCATCGCCTTACTGTGGAGCTGTAGACCTGTGTCATTATTTCATGAGAATGGTAGACAAATTTTTTGTCTTAGAAGAACTTCTCAACATGGAGGTAAAACTTCTCAACATGAAGGAGGTAAAACTTCTCAACATGAAAGAGGCAGAGCTTTTTGGAATTATAATTTATTAGTGTTTTTCTCTAAATATGAACTCTGTACTTGTAGAAACAATCAACCCAAGAGACAAGGGGAGCAAGTGACCACCTCAATCTACACATGGCTTCATCATTGGCTTTTGGGCCGAATATTTACATCAATAAACCAGTTTCTTTTTATAGCTAATTTTATCGGTAATGGCCTCTAAACAGTAAACCATAGACTCTTCAAATTGTTTGAGATGTAGTTCAATCAATACTTGCAATAAATACTTGCAAAAGTAACCGCATCCATTTAGGACATGCAAATAAA